>JAGKTI010001494.1:64399-83730 GCA_018397915.1 Birgus latro | reverse complement strand
TAAGGAGTGATGCCAAAGCTGGCCTAAGTACCGGCCGTGATTTAATTAAAAAAGTTGTGCTAACGTAGAGTAGCAAACTGTACTAAATAAGTGGGTAAATCAAACATGGCTGATATACCTTAACAAAGCTCAAGAAACGAACTGTAAATTTATTAATTACAAAGAAATGAATTTACGATACATGAAATTCAAATCAAATAAAGGAATACACTCACTCACTCAGGCACTCAGATAACGGCTAAATATTTCAAAAAGCTTAGCCTAGGAAAAAACCAGAAAATACTGATCGGTATGGATGAGACTGTACTGTAGTCGATCACAAAGAGAGGGTGGGAGCTCGGGAAGACACGCCGATTCAAGCCGAGATCTGAAATAAAGAATTCACTCGAGCCTCTAGAGACGTACGACCCAACTCGCTCCGTGACTGAGAACAGACTGAGCTCACATTTGAATAGTCGATGCGGCGGGGGTGGGAGCTACGCGTGCATGCGCAACGGGCCCGGAGCAAAGCCCGACAACTTAAAATTATCACACATATAATAATTTGCTCGTCACAAATAACTCAATGTCACGATTTAACTTAACATGATTTTACACTGTAGAAAATTCGTGACATTATGCCTTTGAAAATTTTCAAATTTTACTCGAGTAAAATTTGACACTATGTATATACATCCTAACTCAGTCACACAAGATTCACACTGTGGTGTGTGTACTATCCTGTTACAGGAGGCAAAACAGTGTCACCTGTGAGCGTAAGAACCTCGTATTTACGTTAAGGAAAGCAAGCTTGAGGGAAAAACTCCGAGACGACAGTGGAAAGTCCTGCACTCAGGTCAACTGAGCGAAAATTCGCTACATTTACATTAACAACTAGTTGTTATGTAGCGTGGTGTATGTGATACACGGTGTAGGTGTGACAGTTGTAGTGTAACTGTACCTACGTGTAAGCAATAATAACAATACATATTAAGGCAATAATAAAGGCGACGAGGGCAGAAGAGATGAAGTGCCAGGGTGCAGCAGACGATCAATGGTCCTGGACATCTTCTTCACCCAACGACTGTACCTGTGGGGATGAGTCAAGGTGGAGTATCAATAGTGTCAATGCAAGGGTTACACTAAATTACAATTTCATCCACCCAGCAATCAATCCATACACACACAAAAGAAGGTACTCTTTAGCCGAAAGTCAATTAATAGCAAATTTCGTAGGTATGTCGCCATTATTTCCCCAATAGTTGCCTTTTCTAGCCTACACTTATGCCTAATAAAAGGGCTCGTCATCGGTGCCCTCGGCTGGGATCGTACCACGACTACCCGCCTGCCACCAGTGTCCTCAGTTGGGCTCACCGTGACTGCACACTTATAGCTATACTTAACATTACAAAGGGCTCGTCACCTCGACTACCCGTTTGTCACCAGTTTCCTCAGTTGGGTTCACTGTGGCTGCACACTTATGGCTATACTTAACATTACAAAGGGCTCGTCACCTCGACTACCCGTTTGTCATCGGTGTCCTCAGTTGGGTTCACCGTGACTACACACTTATAATTAGTAAAGGTAGTCGAGAATCCCTATGCAACTTTGGCAGGTCACATTTTAACACCCTGCATGGGTGTGAACACTCATGTGGCTTCTATGTAATCTCCAGGAATCCTCAGGGAGGCCCTCAGCTCGAGATACACCACAAGGTAATTCAAACTCAGCCTCAGATTGCCTCTGCGGGGTCTCGGACTTCCCCCTTAACCTACCTTAATCTATAGTGCACTTATAACTAATAAAGGTGAGTTGAGAATCCCCATGGAACTTTGGCAGGTCACATCTTAACACCCTGCGTGGGTGTGAACACTCATGTGGCTTCTGTGTAATCTCCGGGAATCCTCAGGGAGGCCCACGGCTCGAGATACACCACAAGGTAATTCAAACTCAGCCTCAGATTGCCTCTACGGGGTCTCGGACTTCCCCTCTTAACCTACCTTAATCTACGGTACATACAATATGCACAAGCCCTACGCTTACGACTAATAAGGGCTTGTCGTCGGTGTCCCCAGTTGGGATCGCCGAGAATGTGCACTCATGAGCTACAATACATATGTATGTACAGACCCCAGACATATTATGTCCTTTGGGGCCAACAAGCGAGACGTGAGGTCTTAGCAGCATAGTACTGACTGGGAACCAAGCTAGTTCTTGGATTGCTCAAATCTCTTAGAACAGCACAGTCTTAGGAAACCCAGTGTACAACAGACACTCACGTTACCACTGCCCTCTTTCACACGGCTCAGAGATTATGGGCGTGGATTCAAACGGCGCAGGAAGGAAACTTTCCTGAATGGTGGTACGTCGACACACATTGCAGGAGTGCACAAAACTATCTATATCCTGTCCCATTCCTGGCCAGAAAAAGTCAGCATGGATATGGCCTTGGGTTTTCCTTTTGCCCATATGACCTCCTGTTGCTGAGCAATGACCCCATTCTAACACTGCTTGGCGGTAGTTTGCGGGAACGACAAACTGCAATCGAACCTCGCCATTGGGTGTTCGCGACTCACGGTAGAGCCGTCCTTGTCTGCGAAGGAACCTGGCTCGTCCACCCCGTGAATACTTGGTCACTCAACCCTTTTGTTTCTTCCACACAACATCAAGGGCCGGGTCAGTCTGTTGCTCTTGGACAACATCTTGACTGCAAATCAGATCTTGCGGCAATGCAATAGCCACTGGGGCAACACAATTTGAAGCCAAAGTCTGAGTAGTAACATCAGTGGTGCAACTATACTTGGCACCTGGTATGTTACCTATTATGAGGTCAAACAAAGGTTCTTGCATGACAACTGCAACTGTTGAACCTGTGTAAAAGGGAGATGCTACCTGGATACGTGCCTCAGGAAACAGTCTCACTGATCCGTCAATAAGCTGAGCTTGGATCTGTCTGCCTGTATACTCTTCAGGACGAACAAGACTCTGCCTGACAGTACAACCTGAGGAACCATTGTCTCTCAGTACATTAACAGAAACACCTCCCACAAACCCTGGCTGAACAAGGAAGGCACTGTTACCTGTGGGAGGGCCTGTGGAGGAAGCGGCCAGCCATTGATAAGGCTGCCTGGCATATAACTCTTCAAATGTGACAGGAGTATTTGCCTTAGGGATCGTACCCGAACTAGAAACATGAGGAGTTGTACTCACCCTCTGGGGAGCAGGAGCACTGACGGCCTGTGGAGGAGAGTTCTCCGTCTCAGGGGGACTAGTGAACCGTGAAGGAGGAGCTGTACTCACTATCTGGGGAGCAGGAGCACTGACGGCCTGTGGAGGAGAGTTCACTGTCTCAGGGGGACTAGTGAACCGTGAAGGAGGAGCTGTGCTGGCGGGAACGGCACCATCGTGCGCTTGTTGAGGAATGAAAGCTGCTGCATTCGCCTCCTGCCTCCGATACACTGGAGCTGGTGTCGAAAAGGTTTGTCCCGGTTGGCGATTGCGTGGCTGATACTGCTGCTGTTTAGGGTACTGCTGCTGGTTAGGGTACTTGTTGTACCTCTTCCAGTCAGGTTTCTGTGTATTCTGCCACTGGTCCTTCTGCGGTTTGCTTGGACCATGACCATTACTTTGAGAATGGCCTTGATGTTGGGGTTCAGTCTGGGACTGCTTACCAGACTTAGCAGAGTCTGTCCTGTTCCAGGACTGCTGCTTACATTTTTCGTACCCATATGCACTAAAGAAAGCATCAGTGGTTTGTACCATTTCTGACGCGTCCTTCACTTTGGACATCTTTAGCTGGGCTACAAGCTCAGCAGGCCACGACTTTTCTAGCTGTGTACGCAGCATGAGGTCAATCACTCCCTCTCGTGTGCTGGGAGTCTCGTCCTTCTCCATCCACTCGCCCAAATATGCCGTGAGACGGTCGAGGAACTGAACGGCTGTCTCCTTTTCCTGGAGACGCGCCTTCATGAACTGACTTTTAACATGATCAACAGTAAGACCGTACGCTTTGATGAGTGCGGTCTTCATCATCTCATACGTGAGATTCTCTCCGCGAATTCTGTGGAGAATGTCAAGGGCGGGGCCCTCAAACAGGCTAAGGAACTGAAGCTGCTTAGCTGCCTCATCCAGTTTGTACAGGCTTGCCATGTCTTCGAAATGAGCTATAAATGGCTCGATTCGCTCGCCTTCCTTGTAAGAGGGAAGCTTGAGACGTGGAGTTGCTAGAAAAGGTGCTGGGAGAGGAGTAGGGGAGTTTGGATTGGTTGCACCCGGTGTGCCTGAAGCCGAGTCTTGCTTAAGCTTAAGCACCTCCAACTCGTGTTCACGCTCTCTCTCTCTCTCTCTTCACGTTCACGTTCCTCCCACGCCTCGGGCTCAGCGCGCTCCTGTTCATGTACTTTGTCTCGTTCTCGTTCCTCGCGCCTCGCGTTCAACACGCTCCTGTTCACGTAATTGGCGTTCGTGCTCGCGTTGTCACTCCCGGTCCTCCAGTTCGCGTTCTTTCTGCCGTTCCGCGCACTCCCGCTGGCGCTCGCGCTCCTCCTGCTCTTTCTGCCATTCCTCTCGTTCAATTTTCCGCTCTTCATGGGCGGCATTTTCACATTCCTGCTCGACATTGAAGTGTGACAGGACATAATCTCGAATTTCCTGGGGGTTAGTGAGCCCCATCTCTTTAGCTTCTTGCATGAATGTACTGTGCTCCATCGTGCTTGGTTAAGACTGAGTGACAACTGAGACTAAGTATGAGTGAGTGATTCGGTAATAATTTAGGCTAGGAGTTTATCCTGGTATGAGGTCGCCAGATGTCAGGGGAAAATTAGAGTTTACTCTGGCGTGTCGCCAGATGTTAGGGGAAATTTAAGTATTCCCAAGAGATAATGAAATATTGTATAATTGGTATACAATGTATAGCTAAATGTGCTATGTCAATTCTCTAGAGTCGAGAATTACAGACTTCCTCAACGGCACGCAGCAGAGACTAGACGCTCTATTGGGCTGCAATATTGTACCGTTGGCCTACGAGAAAGTTTCTTCTCCCCCCCCGAACAATAAAAAAAAAAATGATAATAATAATGATAACAGGCTCTTGGCTGAGCCAAACTCCTAGCTAGCACAATGGATTTAAGGAGTGATGCCAAAGCTGGCCTAAGTACCGGCCGTGATTTAATTAAAAAAGTTGTGCTAACGTAGAGTAGCAAACTGTACTAAATAAGTGGGTAAATCAAACACGGCTGATATACTTTAACAAAGCTCAAGAAACGAACTGTAAATTTATTAATTACAGAGAAATGAATTTACATTACATGAAATTCAAATCAAATAAAGGAATACACTCACTCACTCAGGCACTCAGATAACGGCTAAATATTTCAAAAAGCTTAGCCTAGGAAAAAAACAGAAAATACTGATCAGTATGGATGAGACTGTACTGTAGTCGATCACAAATAGAGGGTGGGAGCTCGGGAAGACACGCCGATTCAAGCCAAGATCTGAAATAAAGAATTCACTCGAGCCTCTAGAGACGTATGACCCAACTCGCTCCGTGACTGAGAACAGACTGAGCTCACATTTGAATAATCGACGCGGCGGGGGTGGGAGCTACGCGTGCATGCGCAATGGGCCCGGAGCAAAGCCCAACAATTTAAAATTATCGTACATATAATAATTTGCTCGTCACAAATAACTCGATGTCACGATTTAACTTAACATGATTTTACACTGTAGAAAATTCGTGACAATCTGAAAGCTCGCACTTCATCCACAAGTCCCAAGGGCCCCATCTCCCTGTCGCAGTCCGGGTGTTCTAGGTAGTCGAGAACGAACTCCACATGTTCCCGGAGTGTGCTCAGCTTGGGGATGGTTGGAGTAGTGGCAGACCGTGAGGAGTCCACATCATCGTCGCTGTCCTCGTCGTCCTCATCGGAATCTTCCTGCTGGGTACTCGGACCAGCAACAGTAGATGCGATCTCGATATCAGACATGATCTGATACCCAGGATCGCCCTTGTCGTCATCCAGCCACTCACGCACTTCGTCGATATCCACATTGTCTCCACCCGCATGCAGCCTTGCATGGAAGTCATCCACATCAAAACCTACAAAATTGTGCACCACGTCACTTCCATGAAGCAGCCGAGACTAACCATTTTCTAAAATCTTGACAGAGACTTCCTTCCATGCACTGGCCCAGTTGTAGATGGCAGACTTGAGGTTGTATCAGCGAAGGTTTTCGACAGTTTTTTGTCCTCGCATGTCTTGTCCTTCCCTGCGATCGTCCTCGTCCTCGTAGACAACCATCACCTCGTCCTAAAACCTCCGTCGGTAGAGCCTCTTCGTTGCCACAATCACTCCTTGGTCCATTGGTTGGATGAGAGCAGTCGTATTAGGTGGCAAAAACAGACACCCAATGCGGCCATTTTCAGCCACCAACTCCTTCTCAGACATATGCGCATGTGCATTGTCTAGAATCAGGAGGGCCTTTACCTGGTCTCGTGGGATTTTCAGTGTCTCCATCTGATAACGAATGACCTCCTTGACAAAGTGTTGGTGAAACCAATTTCTGAAGATCTTGGTTGTGAACCAAGCCTTCAGAGAATGATACCACACAACAGGAAGGACATCCATTAACCCAGGAAGGCACCGAGGCTGCTTTGCACGGCCTACAATAACGGGCTTGAGCCGGTGCATGCCATTAGCATTTGCACAGCAGAAAGCAGACACCTGTTGCTTGGAGAGCTTTGGACCTGGCACACGCTTTTCCGTCTCCTCTACGAGAGTGTTCGTGGGTATTGAACGATAAAATAGGCCAGTTTCATCAGCGTTGTAGACTTGACCGAGAGTGAGGCCCTCCCTGTCAATCAAGCCCTTCACCTTCTGCCAAAACTATTCTATTCCTTCGTCATTAGCGTCCAGAGCTTCGCCATGGGTCTTACGGTTGGTAAGTCCGTGTCGTAACTCGAACGCGAAGAGCCAACCTTCAGATGCCTTGAAGTCTGGGGTGTCGTGTAGCCTTGCGAACTTCTCAGCATCAGCTTTCAGCTCCGTTCCATGTACCAACACACCAGCAGCACGTTGTTGTCGATACCAGATGAGCGTGGAACAGTCGATGTCTGCATACTTAGGAGTAAACATCACCTTCCTCTCCACGTTTCGTCTGGTCTTCGAAGCGAAATCAGCCGTGTACTGCTGTAGTTTGTCTCGGGACTTCTTGATATCAAACAAAGTGGAGCGAGGGAGGTTGAACTCACGTAGGATCCGTGATGTCGGCCACCCGGCATCCACCTTGTCCAATACCTCCCTCTTCTTCTCCAGAGTCAGAACCACTTTCTTCCTCTTCTCAGGTGGCTGGGCCATCATCACACACATGATGAAGGTGAAGAGCAGCATGAAGCCCTGCAGGAGGTAGGGTATCACCACAAAACCAAGCATGCAGCCATTTTGAGAGCGTGTTGACGAGCCAGGAATGGAGCGGGAAATGAGACCATGGTAGAGGCAGGAAGTGGGAAAACACAGCTGGTCGGCGCGCGCGGGAATTTCAAACTGACGCGGTCCCAAAAAATTGGATTTTTTAAGGATTTTTTTTGGATTTTTGGGCATTTTGGGGGTCGGACAGCCTACGATGTCCGAATAGTGATGCATCCGGATAGTCGATGTCCAGATAATAGAGGGATTACTTATACACAGAAGATTTCTCAGCCATTAATGTGTTTAATTTCTTTGTTAGTCATTAGGGTCGCTCAGTCAGTCAAAAAATTACCACAAGAGTGCAGGTGGATATGAACAGTAATGAATATAAAAATTTCATTAAAATTGTAGATGGGTGGTAGCCGTGAGTACCACCAATTCCACCTCGCTGAATGGTTTACTATAGTGATGAGTGATATATTAATGACACCAATAATTATGCTAAAGTCTTTGTCATGTGAAGTATCATTAGAAATATCACTACAGATGACTGGAATATGTGAGCCATTCTGATGGAAATGCAGTCATTACTCTCCAACCTAAAACATATCGAATTCTGCAAGTCACATGAAGCAGAATCGCTGGTAAAGTGACACGTACAAATTACAAAGAAATCATTCGCCCACAGTAAATATCGGCATATCATTTACCCTGTTTAATCAGTGGTAAGTGGGGGCGCTCACCATCCACTCACTCGATGTAGTGCTGCTCTTGGGTGTCTGCCCTTTCCTATTCTCCATCCTTCTTTTCTTCCATCCTTTTCTGTCTTTCTTTTTTTCATTCTTTCCTCATCCTTCTGCCTATGGGTAACTTTACACTCCTTCTTCTTTCTTTCCTTCAATCCTTCTTCTTCCTTCTGCCTGTGGGTGACTCTACACTTGAGTGACAAGCCAAATGGTTTCCTGTACACCAGGAAAGCATTTACTACGCTGGATGGTAACCATATAACCAAATTTTCGCGCCTGGTGGTTTAGTGGGTAAGTACGGCACTCCAGTCGGATTGAACCTGTGAGGGTTTATATCCAAGGGGTGGCTGGGGTTTATTGCTCATGTAATGCTACTCAGGGATGAGTGAGGTTGGTCACTCTTATCTTAAATGTCGGGACCAACTTGCCTAGCCCCTGGCTCCTATGCTCCTCATGGGGCAGCATAGAGTTGGATGATGAATGAATGAACTTTCAGACCATATATTATTATTATTTATGCAATACTGTAATAACTCATAGATGATAATCCTAGTTAATCAGATAAAGCTATTAGTTTTAAGACATAATGTTATAGCTGCTGTTCGATGTAGTTTGACCTGAGTTTAATTGTTAGTGATGAGATTGTTCCATTTTGTATGACAGATAACCAGCATGCATTTGACCTTGAACTGCAGGAGTCAATAATATTTTGACACCACAGTAATATAAGTTTTTACAGCTATACTAAGGGCATAGTTTCACTGAAATACAGTAGAGTAGTGATTTAAAACAAAACGAAACGACGATCTTACAATAACACGGGCATTTACTTTCTCCCATAATTACATGATAGCACGGTAATTTCACTCCGTTGTGCGAGAGAAACTGTGTGGGAAGTGGATGCCTTTAGGTAATGGATTTCCAGATGACTGCTTTTGTTTACAACTCTTGTGTTACCATATGCTTTTGTCGGTCGCTGATTGGCTTCCTCGACTGGTCTTGACCCACATGACCCATGTCCCATACCACCTGCCATTTCCTGCCTCATTGTTGTTGTGTATATCATCGCCGTGATCAGAAGCGTTTATTTGCTTATTTCTTTGCTCCTCATTTCCTCTCAGAACTCTGAGCACGTGGTTTCAAATTACCTTTAGTTATGCCTAAGCACCCTGAAAGTTCTTTGAATCCGGATATTGGTCTTGTCCGGATATTGGCCCTGAAGCTCCAGCACTGGTCATTCATGACCCTAACCTAACCTAACCTAAATCAGAAAACCACCTACCTACCTCCCTACCGGACATGCATAGCACTTATTTAAGTCCTCTTTCACATAAATAATGCACACAAAGCATGAATTAACTGAATTTTAACCAAAAAATGATGATTTAGAGGTGAGTAAGGCATAGGTGCTCACAACTTGCCAGCAAGTGTAAGTAAGTATCAGACATGGAAATCACTATGAAAATCACCCTTTCTCACACCATATGCATTAAATAATGGACACAAAGCATGAATTCATTGAATTTTAACCCCAAATTGGTGATTTTGAGGTAAGTAAGGCATAGATGTTCATGAGTTGGCAGCTTAGTGTAAATAAGTATCGGACGTGGCAATCACTATGAAAATCATCATTTCTCACATCTTATGCACTAAAATATGGGATACAAAGCATCAAATAAATATACTGTTACCAGAAAAAGAGTTAGGTATGGCAAAGGTGTTCACTGTTCACCAACAGCACCGGTTATTCTTGACCCTAACCTACCCTAACCTAAATCAGAAAACCACCTACCTACCTCCCTCCTGGACATGCATAGCACTTAATTAGGACCCCATTCACATAAATAATTGGCACAAAGCATGAATTAATCGAATTTTAACCCAAAAATGATGATTTTGAGGTGAGTAAGGCGGACATGATTATTACTGAGAAAATCACCTTTTCACAGCCTATGCACTCAAATATGGGACACAAAGCATGAAGTAAATAAAATGTAACCAGAAAAATTATGATTTAGAGGTGTGTGGGGCAAAAATGTTCACCAGTTGACTAGATAGTGAACGTATGTAAGAGACATGGTAATCACTGAGAAAATCACCTCTTTCACAGCCTGTGCACTCAAATATGGGACACAAAGCATGAAGTAAATAAAATGTAACCAGAGAATGAGGATTTAAAAGTGATTATGGAAAATATTTAGCAGTTGACAATGTTTACTTACAGTCCATGATTGTTGTTTACCCTCATCTCTAAGGTTTTTACAGTGGTCATAATTGTTCTTGAAGCATGTCCAGTAATCCAGTGTTTAACTACACTTAATCCTTAGCACTGTGACTTTTGATTATTTAAACAAGAGCGAAAATACCACAAATGATCGGACAGCCATCCACTGTTCATGGGAGTTGAGACAGAACTAGTAGGAGGGAGATTGAGCAGGAAGGGAGCTAGTCAGCGCTGGCGGGAAATTCAAACTGACGCGGTCAGAAAAAAGTTTTTTTTTTTTTTCAATTTGGGGGTTTCGGCCATCAGCCCACGATGTCCGAATAGTGAGGTGTCTGGATGTGGACGTCCGGATAGTAGAGGGATTACTGCAAACGATCAGACAAAATGAGTCAGTTGTGTTTATGATGTGAATAGTCTCATTGTTGGGGGAAAAAAAAAAGAAGTTAATAATTAAGGAGCAGTAAAATTCATGTTTTTGCCTTGGGTGCAACGAATGTGAAGAAAAAAAATGTTCCCATCCTTTGTTACGAACTGACGGTCTCCAGGTAGAGAAAATTCGTCTCTTAAATATGTGAAGACACTACGTGTTAGCGTAAATAGGTAAGCTTATTATGCGAGTTCAGTTCTTGTGAATTACTGTATAATGTACTATCATACAAATTATACTGCTTGGCTGACTTGTTTATTATTTACGATTACCGCATTCGTGTATATCTGAGAAGTGAGAAGTACGTAATCCATGCTGACAACTTCAGTATAGTTTTTTTTTTTCCCCTTTATTGTTGATGACTAATAACTTTCAAAAATAGTTTCGCACTTTTTTTTCTTTCTTTTTTTTTATGAGTGTGCCGAAAGTGATTCTTGGCGAAATATGCATGATTCTGGGTAGCCATTATTCACCTGTTGATTAGGTCAGAAGTTATTGCTTGAATGGTAATGAGGCCTTTCAAGAGGCTTCATGGCAATCCTTGGTGGTTGAAATTTTTAAGGCGAGTATTAGGGGGCAAAACTAGTCGGTTAGGTTAGGTTGGAATGCACTGATGTGTCAAGTCAGCGAGATCTTAATGTAAACATACGTCTTGGATGTATTGCCGCAGACATATTTGTAACAACCTATTCTTAAATATATTTTCAGCAAAAAATATGAGGCTCCTAGAACCTAACCTCCTATTTTATACGTAAATATATGTTACATTTTACCGCGAAATTGATTTTGCACGAAGTTTTGTATAACCTATCTCGTGTTGTATGAAGACTCAACTGTATTATGGCTCGTGTGAAAGTAAGTCAGGACAAAGAAATTATTAACTGTTAGAGTGTTCTGCTTTTTCCCTGTTTGCCGCAGGGCGTAATTAATTTTAGCCGTGTATCTGAGAAGTGACCTACACTCGAGGGCTCAGTGAATGGGATTCATACATGCAAAGTGTACCCCGGCACAGTACCACATGCTCTTGTTATGCACCGGCCTTTGTCATTATCAAGACACACTGTTGTCTGACGAAGAATTAGCTGTTACATGAGCTGTGATGCTTATAGCTGTTGGAAAATGGCCCCTATGAAATGGTGGAAACTAGTAAAATTTTATGTAATGGTAGTGTAGTAGACTATCAGATTAACCCATTGCATCCGGGTGTCATGTATTCATGTCATCCTGGGGCCATCTGGGTGACATATATGCATGATCTAGTAATTCACACCATTGTTTGAATATTCAACTGGTTATTTCCACCACACGCAGCTACCGGCAACCCTCCGGCACGCATTCCAGTCACACTCCAGTTGCCTGCCTACCTCCATCATAGGCTGTCTCAGCATGTGACTCACGGCCTACCATGGAAATTTCCACACATCCTACCACAACACTAGCCTCTCCCACATGTCCTGCATCTTTACCTGCTTCTCCACGTGCCTTGCCATGCTGGCCTGTCTCATCACGTGCCTCGTCACACCAGCCTGCCTCACCACATGCCTCACCACGTGCCTTGCCATGCCAGCCTGCTTCCCCATGTGCCTAACCATGCCAGCCTGCTCACCGTGTGCCTTGTTACACCGGCCTGCCTCGCCACCTGCCTAGCAATACAATCCTGCCTCATCACCACAGCCAAGTACTTCAGGGTATGCAGGTGCAGGTGCACAGCAATGATCATTTTATGTCCAGCAGGCACTTGCCCATCCCCGAATTTCACCATCACCACCATGATCACCATCACCAGCATCATCACCATCAGCACACCATCACCTGCCTTATCTAGTGAATATTCGGCGGACTCGCCACCATGGCGCCATGCTAGGGGCTGTGGCAGGGCATAGGGCAGGCCACGTGCACGCCAGGCAAGACAGGGACCAAAGGTGGGTATGTTGGAAACATTTGCCTGGGAGGAAGGGACGGGGTTTCAGCTCGATGTACATGTGTTTGTTGACACAAATGCAGGTGTGCAGCCAGAATTCCCGTCCAGTGCATCATCCTTTCCTGTTGATATTTCCATGGCTTTTTTTATGACAACAGTAATGGAATTTATTGTCAAGGAAATAAATGCATTCAGGGAATTCTGCTGCAATTAGAGTGAAACCTCACACATAAGAGAGAGTGCAAAGATGAAAGAATGGACAGTGACGAATGTTAGTGAGATGTATGTTTGGCTAGCACTGACCATGTTGATGCTGCACATCAAAAAACATAATATTCATGATTATTGGCTAGTGGATGACACAGCAGCAATACCGATGTTGGGTAAGTATATGCCACGGGACAGGTACCTCGACATCCTCAGGTGCCTGTATTTCTCTATCAGTGTGGGTCCACATCTGAACGATAGGCTATGGAAAATTCGCTCGATTCTTGAAATGATAAAGGAGAAATTTAGATCATATTGCAGGCCATTCCAGAAGGTTGTTAAGAACAAGTTGCTTGCTCTGTTCAGGGGACGTCTTGCCTTGATACAGTACATTCCCTCAAAGAGACATCATTTTGGAATTAAGTTTCTTGTGTTGTGTGATTGCAAGACTGGCTTCGTGTTAGATTTTATTGTGTATACAGCAAGTGATGCAGAGTTATCGTAGGACGACTCCCATAGCTTCTCTGGCTCAGTCCTGAAGAAGCTCATGGACAGGTACTTCGGTGGCAACCAAACCCTGTTCACCGATAATTACTACATGGCGCCAAACCTTGCAAAGTACCTGCAAGAACACAAAATTTGATCGTGTGGCACACTCTGCGCAAAGAGGAAACATTGGCCATCCTTTCCCAAGGGCACTGCAAATGGGGAGTGCAGGACTTTCAAATAAGATAAACTCCTTGCTATTCACTGGCATGATAAGAGAATGGTAAATGTCCTCTCCATGGTCCTCCACGGTCCTCCATGGTCCATGAAGGTAAGTTGGTAGACACAGGCAAGGTTAATAAGAGGACGAGGCAGCCAGTGTTCAAGCCTGATGCTGTTATCGACTATAACATCAACATGTGACTCGTCGATAAATCTGATATGCAGATTAGCGCCATCGACTGTCTGAGGCGATTCTGTAAGTGGTACAAGAAGGCATTCTTACATGTACTTGATATCTGTGTACTGAATGCCTTCATTCTGTACAAGGATGTAACACAGACCAGCACATCCCTCCAGCAGTTTGAGAAGGATGTAAATTACAGCCTCCCGGAAAGATATGGCCAAGTAATGCCTTCTGTGAAATGGAGGCACAGTGTACAGCAACTGCATGACCGGCTGCAGTGCAGGAACTACCTCAGTAGGCATTACATGGATGCACTGCCTCTAACACCAGCAGGCAAAGAAGCCTTCCAGCATTGCTATGTCTGTGCCAATTCATCGCGCCAACCACATCAACACCATATGATGAGGTGGTGGTGTGCTGAATGTGAGGTGGCACTGTGCACTACCTGTTTCTTGAACTTTCACTCAAGACCGAGTGGTAGAAGTCTGGGTCGTATGCATAAGTTAGTGTTAGTTTAGTACATACCGTATGTTGATTTTTGTGTAATTAGAACAAATGGTTTTACTGCCCTTTGTATGATTATGTAAATAATAGAAGCAGGAAGTTTGTTTCATGACGAAGTCAGTGCCTTTATTTTCTATTGAAAGTTTTCGTGTGTAAACATTTTTGTTATGATGAAAAAGTACGAATTACAGGAAAAAAAACATTGTCATGGTGATAAGTACAGTACAGTAAGACCTCACTATAACGGACTAATTGGGGCTCAGGCCAGTCCGAAATATGCGGTTTTCCGATAAAAGCGACATCCGGACTTACCCCTGCTAATCCAGACTTTTTCCGATATATCAGACATTAGTCTGGATTGCATCAGTGGTTTTCAACACCATTGCAGTATTGTACTGTGTTATACCTTCACTACATTAATCAAATGGTATAATAATACTGTACTGTGCACTGAAAAACATGTCTTTTACTTGTCTTATTGTGGTGAACATAGCTGAAGTTGTCAGGCAGTCCGGACTGCTTTCTGGCTATATCGGACTTTTTCCGATATATAGGAGTTTAGTCCGGTAGCTCCTCGAGTCCGATAAAAGCGAATTCCGGTCTACTGAAGTCTGTTATATCGAGGATTTACTGTATTTTCGATTATGGACAGTACATGAATAACTACTTTGTTCACAATTTTTTTTTTTAGGCTGTAGTATTTGTAGTAGTATTGGTAGTAGTTTTAGTAGTAGTGGTAGTATGTGTAGTAGTTTGGTAGTAATAGTAATGGTTGTAGTAGTGATAGTTGTAGTTGCAGTAGTAGTAGCATTAGTTGTAGTAGTGGTAGTAGGCTAGCAGTATTGGTTGTAGTTGTTGTAATACCCAGACTTCAAGTCGCACAGCAGTGCCAAAATTGAGTGACAATGCAAACCAAACATACATCATTGTGTGTCTGTGTGTGTGTGTGATTGTCCTTAAGGCGGTGTAGCGGTGAGGTGAGCAGGCAATCTGACTCAAGGCCATTGCTATGGTTACTGGACTCCCAGCAGCAAGTATAGTGGATCCCCAGTATACGAAAGGGATTGGGACTGGAAAAAGCTTTCATAAAGCGGAATTTCGTATATCGGAGCAATTTTCCCCGGTGAAAAATACATAGAAAAGGGTGGATGCATTCCAGGACCCCCTCGGACCCCCTCCCTAAACTTTTCCCCTCCTATATTGAAGTAAGTAATAACTGTAGAAATAAGTAATACCTGTAGATGTAGAGAATGAGGTGGCCATTTTCTTGTACATCTCCTTTTTCTTGGTCACAGTCCTGACGGTGGAAGCTGCAAGGCCTAAAGGACGCCCAATCTCCGAGACTCCCTGCCCCTCTTCGTGGTGTAATTTCCAGTTGCCTCTCCACAGAGTATGGTGCTGCTTCTTCTTTTCAGAGGGCTTCCCCGATGCTGGAGACGATGCAGGGTGCATGGGAGGCATGTCTAAACAGTACAAAAATGTGTAGAGCTGCGAAAACATCCTCACGTGCAGCAAAGCTGTGAGGATGGACGTGGACTGATTCCGGGAAAATTCACTGTGAAGTCAATTCACGGTCAGACAATTCGCCATCAAAACATGGACAATTTAGTCTTTATATAAATATACTTAATATTAATTGATCAATGCTATAAACTCACTAATTTCATGGGGAACTATCAAGGTCTATGTTCACTGAATAGCGTAGGACTGGATATTAGTTTATAATTTGCACTTGTAGTCAGTACAGTAATTAACTTGTTTCTGCCTCACTGTAGTCGACTTTGAATTATAATCTGGCGTCTCCCATAGCTGTCTTCAGTAATTTTTATTGTAATTTATGGATGCAGTAGGTTGAGACTGATTGATTAGCTGAGAATTTAGATGTAATATGAAGATTATTGGTATAATTTTAGAGTATGTCGATGGTTCACTTGAGGTTATCAGGCATTTATATAAATGCCATTGTCTCATATGTAGCCTTGTGTTAACCTGTCCCGTCCCGGCAGATTCTTAACCAATTACCTCCCCCAATCCCAGCAGATTTTTTTTCTCTCTTTTTTGCTAAAACCTCCCCTTTTTATGAGAAACATCGAAAATTCATAGAGAAATCGCTCACCTGTCCTTTAAAATTCTGCTACAGGTAAGAATACCCTTAAATTCACTGTGTTTTCTGTGGGCCCTGGCTCCAAAGCAAATGTGATCTATGGGAGGGTAACTTCCAAACCACTTATTATATCTATATATTTATTTATTTGGCACGAATTTTTATGTGGTACAAGAGTATATTAGTTTTCACACAGTAATGTAGGCAATATAAGTGTTGTTTCACTCACCAAACACATCAACATACTGTACCTTTTTTTGCAACAATACCTGATCATAATTTCTGACTGTTTCTTCCTCTAATGCTACGTAAACTTTGTCCTCCACATTGTCATCGATTGGGGAATCACTCTGGCAAACCACTTATTATATCTATATATTTATTTATTTGGTACGAATTTTTATGTGGTACAAGAGTATATTGGTTTTCACACAGTAATATAGGCGATATAAGTGTTGTTTCACTCACCAAACACATCAACATACTGTACCTTTTTTGGCAACATTACCTGATCATCATTTCTGACTGTTTCTTCCTCTGACGCTACGTAAACTTTGTCCTCCACATTGTCATCGATTGGGGAATCATTCTGGCCTTGAATTTCATACCGTGGCGCAACATGTCTTACTGGCCAGGTCACTGGTAACAGGTGAGTTGCCTAGACAATGACATGCAGGGCATACGTCACCTGATTCACGTTTCAGTATGTTTATAATGTATTTTTTTTTCGTTAATACCAACTATTTGATGCCATATTTTACATTTATTATAAAAAGAATAAACCACCATCAGCTTTATAACTCATATAACTCGAAAGCTAATATACTTGCTAGATTAACTGATGTGTAAATAAATGATGGGGAATCGTCCTGACGCCGAAAAGTCCTGATGGCGAATTGTCTTGTTATTGTTGTGACGGCCTCAGTGCAAGCGAGCGTGGTGCTGTGTAGTGCACCCATTTTGAATTTTTTGTATTTCCTTTCGTGTCGCTTTTCATACCATCGAGACAGATATCTTTCATATAGTGGAATTTGTCCTATATTCATCACTTTTGTAACATCGGATTTTCGTTTATCGGGTTTTCGTTTACTGGGGATGCACTGTACGCTCAAATATGGAAATTTTTCACGTAAATAGTGTTTGTGGTGGATTGCGGTCTTCTGGAAGTGTTATTATTGTGGGAGGCAAGTCTATGCCTTAGTTGTGTCACCGCACCTCTGCCACTCATATGAACACGGGCAAAAAAAAAAAAAAATGCCCCCTTTCCCAGCTCACTCACTCACTCCTTACATGCACTTCTCGGACCATCCGATGCAATCAGCTTGAAGTCAACGGATTGATGAGTATTATGACTTTTTTTTGGGGGGGGGGTTAAGTATTAACTGAAGTATGAAGGTTTAAAAATAGACAATTTTCTCAGGAATGCCCGGCTGTAGGAAGGGTTCATGGAATATGTGCCAGACGCGATGGGTTAAGAAAATTAGTAATCCACTGGGATTTCAGTTACTCTGAATCATTGAGCTCTATAACACTGATGGGCTATCTCGTGGGTTGCGCAGCATTGTTTGTTGGTCCACTTTCAGGACGATGTGGTGTAGTGACATCTATGTTGAAACACCCTGTCTGACACCCGCGCCCTTTGAAATCAGGCGATGAGTTTGGAAACTATAGTGCCATGGTCGACTGTACTGCTTACGGATACAAAAATGGGCACAGGAATTCATCGATGAGAGATGGCATTACATTTCATAGGGAAGACATATATTTTGTTGCTAATTCTATAAAATTACTTGTAAACACAATACACTTCATACAGCATGCAGGATATGCACATTGCATATAAAAAAATCTAAGGTGCAAAAATAGGTGATCAAAGATGAGAGAGAGAGACAGACAGACAGAAAGAGAGAGATTTAATATAGAGCTCAGTGCTTTGAGGTTTCTAATTTCTTGTATACAAGAAGTTCCAACGCTTTGTCAAAATGCATTGTTATCAGCATCAAAAGGCAATAGTTATTTGATCACTTTTATTGTCAAGAGAGACAAAGAACTCTTCCTCAGTGCAAGAGAGTAGTTAGAATCTGTCATGAAACTGAGAAACACTTCCAAATTTTGCAAAACAACGATAAGAAATTCTTAAAACATCAGCCAATACCACAAGTTATTTCCACAGCACTGTTACATATCTCACACAGTATTATTATACAGAGAATATTTGATTGTCTAAACACCCATGGGGCAACGCCTCATGGGGCAACGTAGGACTGGATGATGGATGGGTGGATGAAATGAATAAAATTGGTATCACATTGCTACAGTATTACGGTACATCACATAAAGAAATCCATCTCAGAAGAAGCTATTGGTAATAAATTAAGAAAGCAGAAATCCATCACAGAGGTAGCTATTGATACTGGTGTAAGAAAGCAGATGGCTATGTTGATTATATTTAAAAATCAGTAGGAAATTATTGTGGAAGTATGTTTATATATACTGTATAAAGATATGAATATGTAGTACTGGTAATAGATGATAGATAACAGCACTTTCTTTCTGTAGGCTATATAATGTACTTATATATATATATATATATATATATATATAGTAAGACCTCACTATAACAGACTAATTGGGGCTCAGGCCAGTCCGAAATATGCGAAATTCCGATAAAAGTGACATCCAGACTTACCCCTGCTAATCCGGACTTTTTCCAATATATCAGACATTAGTCCGGATTGCATCAGTGGTTTTCACCACCATTGCAGTATTGTACTGTGTCATATCTTCACTGTATTAATCAGTGGTATAATAATTCTGTACTGTGCACTGAAAAACATGTCTTTTACTTGTCTTATTGTGGTGAACATAGCTGAAGTTGTCAGGCAGTCCGGACTGCTTTCTGGCTTTATCGGACTTTTTCC
>JAGKTI010001494.1:47343-59418 GCA_018397915.1 Birgus latro | reverse complement strand
TACTGTATATATATATAATGTCCTCACTACAACGGTCTCCACTACACCGGAATTCACTTTTTTCGGAGTTGAGGAGCCGACTGGAATTATTTCTTTTATATCGGGAAAACTCTGAAAAAGCTAGAAGAGGTGTGGACTGCTTAATATCAGGCTGAGGCAGCCATATTATCTGCGCGATTTGTGTGTTCGTGTATCAGTTCATGGTGGGCTGGCGACATCACTATTGTTCCACCGTACTCTGACCTCAGTCTGACCCACATCATTTTCCCCAACACCATTTCCCTGGAAGTCCCTGATATACTGCTCGAGGGTGACGAGTGATAAGTGAAATATACAAAGCGAACATCTTTAGTTTGTAAGATCGTAAATAATCAGGTGCATAAATTGTACAGTACAGCATTTGAAAAGTTTTTGAAATTAAGTTATACTAATAAAGTACTTTCTAAATGCTAAAAAATTAGAAAAGGGGTCTGCATTAATATTAATATATATTTAAGTCACCAAGCATTAATCACACGGCGAGCAGTTTGTGTGTTCGTGTGTCAGTTGGTGGCAGGCTGGCAGCATCACTATTATTCCTCCGTTCTCTGCCTCAGTTAACCCATGTCATTTCCCTCCCACATCATTTCCCTGAAGTCCCTGATATGCTGCTCGATGGTGACGAGTGAAAAGTGGAATATGCAAAGTAAACATTTTTGTTTGTAAGATCGTAAAAATTAAAGTGTATAAAGTGTACAGTACAGTATTTGAAAAATGCTTAAAATTAAGTACAGTATACCACACGGCACACAAGGTAGAAGCTACACCTCCAATTCCCATCCATGATTCAGCATATGCAAAGTGAACGTTTTTGTTTGTGAGATCGCAAAAATTAAGGTGTATAAAGTTTACGGTACAGTATTTGAAAAATGCTTAAAATTAAGTACAGTATACCACATGGCACACAAGGTAGAAGCTACACCTCCAATTCCCATCCACGATTCAGCTTCTGCCAGTGAAGACAATCAGGAGGATGATTCACTGTTCCTTGACAATGACCCTGAAGATAATGGGTAATGATTTTGAAGGATTTGCTCTGAGGGATCCTTCATCAGGTGCTGAATGATGATAAACACTCGGAAAGGTAGGGGGGTGGAGTAGGGTGAGCCAAGTGAGTCGGAATGGTTACATAAGAAAACATTTTTTAAATTACTGTACTTATGAGTTTTATTGTATCCAAGTCATGCCTAAATTTTACTGTGTTACGCAGTAAACTATTTATAGTGGCATTTAAGAAAAAATAGGAGGCAAATGGGAAATTGCCACGAGTTAGAAGGAATGGGTGGGGGTGAAGCAGGATGGTGGCCATGATGCTTTTCATGACTGAAAGTACCTTCTTTTATGTGTTACACATGGCCGCTATCGAGTCTAAACCTTGCTAAATTTAGACTGTGTTAAGCAACAAATTATTTTCAGTGGCATATTAGAATAGCTAAGAGGCAAAAGGGATATTGCCACAAATTAGAAGGAACTGGTGGGGTGAAGCAGGATGGTGGCCATGACACTCTTCATGTATGAAAAATATTTTCCTGTGTGTGTTACATATAGCTTTATCGAGTCTATATCTTACTAAAATTGTACAGTCTTATGCAGTAAATTATTAATAGTGGTATTTGAGAAGAGTTGAGAGGCAAATGTGATATTGCCCAGAGTTAGACGGAAATGGTGGAGTGAAGAAGGATTGTGGCCATAACGCTTTTCATGTTTGAAAACAATGGGGGGAAGTCCATGTCGTTTTTTTTGGAGTTTCGCTTTTTTCGAAATGGCTTGGGCCCCAATTAGTTCGTTCTAGTGAGGTTTGACTGTGTACATATATATTTATTGAAATACAGGAGTTAGGGTTTAAGGCTGCAGACAACGCGACATCCGATGCGGACGACACCAACCCCCCCTGTACCACTGGGGTCTGCCACTGACACTGAGCGGCTCGGAGCAGTAACAGCCCACCTGTATCCCCCCCCCGGCGCCCCTCTTACTCCCAGCCGATGCCCCGGAAAGGTAACAATCACCAGTGCCTAGTCTCCGGCCAAAATTCCACTCACCAGGCAAGGAGTGGAGTTTACAACTCCATGCAACACCACTGTATTGGCCATTGTCATACCGGGTACGAGGCAGAACTGGCCATAGTCTGTTCCCCAGTTGCATCCCCGCTGCAGGATAGGACCAGCCATAAGTCGTCTGACTCCTGTAGTCATTCCCCCAAGAGTAGCGCCACAGTACCGGCCACAAGCTGTACTGGGTATGAGGCAGGATCGGCCACAGTCCGTCCCTCTGCTACTAGTCCTCTTAGCTCCACGGTACGGTCCATTAGCCGCACCAGAGCTACAACCCCCTGTGCCACTACGACATCGCCAAGTCACGTCAGGCCAGAGGTAGAGCAGGCCACTAGTCCCCCTGGAGCTGCAGTTCCCTGTGCCACACCGACATCGGACCCTAGTCACGTCAGGCCAGAGGTAGAGCAGGCCACTAGCCGCGCTGAAGCTGTTGTCCCCTGTTCCACTACGACGTCAGCTACTAGTCACGTCAGGCCAGAGGTAGAGCAGGCCTTAGTCCGCTTCTCTCCCACAGGAGATCCTGTAGTCAGAGAGGACCCTTCCCCACGAGCCATGGCAAGGCCTCACCCGAGGCCTTGGTTCCCTGCAACTCCACCAGTGTGAACACCAGCCGAAGCGGAGCCCCAGCAGACCCAGAAGCCGACGTCGGGCCCTGTCCACTACTCCTCTGGCTCGTGGTTCCCGTGTGACGACCCTGACGGCGACGCTGCCCTCCAGCCATTGCCACAGTCCAGCCGCCTCGGGTTCCGGTACCCTGAGTCCTCAGTCACCCCGGGAGTTGCCCTGAACACCAGGGCGCGACTTACCTGTGGGCGAGACCTCTCCGAGTCTCCCCCAGACTCAACGTCAGGCCCGTCTCCTGGCTCTCTTTGGGCCGAGTCCTTAGTCCCACGACTACGTGTGGGGACCTGCCCAGGGACGCATCACTCTGTCCTTCCTCCGGACGGAGGAATCAACCTGCGGCCCACCAGTGATAGTGAAACGAGTGGACTTTACCTATGTGTGTGCCTTCTAGACCCAGATATATGTGTGCATTAGTTTATACCATGCGAGTGATTCCTTATAATATATTCTAGTGATAAAGTGACTAGAAGCCCAGAGTGAAAGATTGGATGAGCCCAATAGCAACCTTGGCCTAATTTGTATCCTTAGTGGAGTCCCGTGGATCCCCCAGTGAACGAAACGCCACAGTAACCAACAGAACAATAATATTATGCCAATCGTGCCATTCCCTTGTTTATTAAAACACTCCCTCCCTAGTGTACAGGCACGCAAGTGAAACACCACAGTGACTAACAGAAGGAAAGGATATTATTCCAATCATGCCTCCCCCTTGTGTATTAAATCTCTACCTGCCCCTTTGTCCAGGCACATTAGTTATGGTATGTCTAGCCATCTCCAAATGTCCCGCTAGAATACCGCAGTCCCCCCTTCAGTGATCACTGCGCGGCCGACTCTATTCGAGATAGACTTCCAGCCAGGTGAGTGTTTATTGACACAGGTGTTAACATAATTCATGTATCAGTGCCGTTCAGTGTTATACGAGATTGGGAAATTGTAGTAAATTCATTCCTGTGTCCTGAATCATAAGTGTATTTTATGTCATAAGTGCTGGGTAAATATTATCGTGCTTTCCACCAGTTGGTATAGTGACAGATTTCCAGTCAAGTAAAACCTTGTGTAAAGTTGTTAACCCATCCATGGCCAACCCAGCATCTAGTGTATTTGTTGATGTATTATTGTCTCTGGGAAGATATTTGTAATACATGTGTGTAACAGTCACTGCCTTGTTTTTGTGTCTCAGTCCTTTCCTTGGAACTACCGACCCAGTCTAGAATAGGGACCCGCTGTAGCCTGCGTATTTGAGGGGTGAGAAACCGACCCACAAATACGTAGCATAACACTGGTGGCTAGCGGTGGTTCTTGACCCGGACGGTGAAAAAAAGGACTGGAAGGAAAATTTGGAAAAATGCCTGCCAAAACACGTGTACCCCTACCAAAATTCGACCCAGAACAATGCGACATCATTACATACTTAGATATGGTCAAGCAATTACTTGACATTGGGTTTGAGAATGATAACCAGAAAATAGGTGTCACTCTGCCTCACCTGGGAAAGGCGGTATCTAGTATAGCACCAAAAATAGTCCCAGATATCACATGGGCCAGATTTGCAAAAATAGTAACAGAAGCTATTACCCCTTCATTAGGGAAAGTTGTTGCGATGTCACAACTCGCCCTAAAATATGACGGTGGCTTGGACAACACGTTGATCCAAGCTCGGCGGCTTGTCACTTCCGCGTATCCAGAGGCCGAAATGAATACCCGGGATGAACATATATTTAACACCCGCCTCAGAGTCCTTCCGGGCATAGTGAAAGAACATTTCACTATCCACGACCGGCGGGAAATTTGGACTGTGATATCCAACTCATTCGCCGCCTCCTCACAGCACGCCCCGACACTCAACACATCGATGTCGTGAGCCGGTTCCCCACGAAACCCCCTCCTCTGTCGCCCCAACCCCATCCATCCCCGACACGAAGTGTCTCCGCCCGGGCCCTCCCAAGAGCCTGCCCTACCAGGAAACGGCCGCCACAGAAAGATAACACAAATCTCATCACCATCAGTCTATGGGAATTTACAGCCTGTAGCAACTGCTGCCCACTTCACGACATACGTGAACAACTGAAGGCGGCGCACAGAATAAGAGCCAACCCGCCGAGGCGCTGCCAAATGTTGGCAGTGGATGAAGGCCCTGCAAACCCCAAACCCCCCCTCGTGGAGGAACCTGACGCCGGCTGCGAGCCAGGAAATACTGACATCGACGCGTCCCTCGAGCTGACGTTGGATTTTTTAGGACCTCTACAAAATACCACCTGGTCTATGACAAAATGAAGCAACAGGGGGTCAAGGCAAGATTCTGGTAGATACGGGAGCTGCCAAGTCCTGCCTGTACACACATTTTTACTCCCCCCATAAGAAGGCTTTTGGCCCCCTTTTCCCCACTTCAGCCCGCCTCATAGACGCGGGGGAAGGCCCCTTTCCTATTCGTGGGGAAACTCGGGTCCTACAAACCAAGACCCACCAACCAGCCTCCCTTCATTGTTTTTGACTCTTCCTGCTATACCTATGATGGCTATTTGGGATTGGACCTGCTCCAGAAACTCCACACCCACATAGACTGTTACGGGAGGCGACTCCACTTCCAATCGCCTCCCCAACAGCCCCCAGCCATCTGCACGTGCGCATGTCAAAACGATGCTTCCCCCCCTTTTATTGACCCCCCTTCCTCTCCCCTCTCTCCTGTCCTAGCTCCCCCTTGCCCCACTTTCCCCGCGACCGTCGTGTCCACTCTCACCATTCCCCCCCACCATGAAGCTTGGCTACGGATCAATAAGCCCACAGGGACCCATTTGCTCTTTTCCACAAGTGTCCTCACTGGGCCCCTCTCTGCCTGCCTGATGTCGCCAACCTTCCTTCCGCCCCACCTCAACGCCATCAAAGTGGCGAACCTGGCGGCTACACCCCTCACTCTGCCAAGAGGACTCCTGATCAGCGACCTAGAGGCAGCTGAGCCTTGTGACACACCATCCCTAAATTCAAACCCCTCTCCCCTCCCTCCTTTACCCGGCCACCTGTCCCCCCATCAAGCCGAGATGCTGCACCATCTACTACTTGAATATCAAGACCTTTTCTCTACTGGGCCCGCCGATTTGGGACATACAACATACTTGGACCATGAAATTCACACCATTGGGCCCCCTATTCGGCAACCCTCCTGCCGGAAGAACCCACACCTACAGGCTGAAGAGGACAGGCAAGTCCGCGAAATGCTGGTTGCAGTCATCATCACGCCCTCTACCAGCCCCTGGTCTTCCCCCGTTGTCCTGGTTTGAAAAAAAGACGGCACTCAGTGATTCTGCATCGATTACCGTCTCCTGAACGATGTAACCACCAAGGATGCCACTCCTCTCCCCCACATAGACAACTCGCTAGACTCCCTACACGGCTCCACCTGGTTCTCCATGATGGACCTCCAGTCAGGATACTGGCAGGTCCCCATCCACCCCTGAGATCAAGGGAAAATGGCCTTTCCCACAAGTAATGGGAAACATTACCAGTTTAATGTTCTTCCCTTCGGGCTATGCAACACCCCGGCCACCTTCTCCCGCCTTATGGAGTCCGTCCTCAGCGGCCTAACCTGGGAAGTCTGCCTGGCGTACCTCGACAACGTTATCATTTTCAGCAAGTGTGTCCTAGCTGCCCGCTCTGTCGCTTTCCTATGACACATTGTCTCCGGAAAAGGCATCTCCTCGGACCCCGACAAGCTGAGAGTCATCGCCGACCAGCCCCTTCTACAGGACGTCCACCAAGTCTGCGCCTTCTGAGGGGTTGCGTTGTATTACCGGCGGTTCATTAAAGGGTTCGCCGACCTTGTGAAACCACTCCATGACCTCACTAAGAAAGGCGAACCATTCATCTGGAGCGATGACCGAATAGCAGCGTTTGACACCTTAAAGAAAAAACTTGTTTCCACCCCCATCGTCGCATTCCTGAACTACGACCTTCCCTACAGATTATACACCGACGTCTAGCTGGTAGCCATAGGCGCCGTCCTGGTGCAGGTCCAGGAAGGGCGCAAGCATATCATCGCCTGCTCCAGCTGCACCCTAAACCTGGCCGAACGAAATTACGCCGCTACCAAGCGCGAGTGTTTGGGTATCGTCTGGGCCCTCAACTACTTCAGGGCCTACCTATACGGCACCAGGGTCACCGTGATCACAGACCACCAATCCCTTCAGTGACTCCAGCAATCAGCCACTCAGAACGCCCAGCTCCTCCGCTGGCGCAAAGCGCTCGAGGAGTTTGGCTACGAGATTGCCTACCGGCCCGGGAAATTGCATACCACCGCCGACGCTCTCTCCCTTTTACTGGTACGATCCCTACTCCCTCAGTCCGAGCTGATCTGGCACTGGCAGAATCAAGACCGGCCCCCCTGGATTCCCCAGCACCTGTTTTCAAAACTCCACCTGCAAGGGGACCACCTCTTTACACCATCGAGCCACATTGTCCTGGATCCGGACTCTGCCACAGGCATCCTCACCCACCTCCACTCGGACAGTGGGATCCACTTGGGTACAAAAAAATTTACCCAGGTCTTCAACGACCTCTACTGGGCTCCCAACCCCACTACTCCCGCCCGGCGTGTCACTCAGGCGTGTCGAGCGTGCTGCCTAGGAAAAGACATCACCCGTTCTGTGGGTTCTGCCAGCAAGATATCTGCCCACAAACCTTGGCAGTTATTCTCTCTCGACGTTGTCGGACTCCTGCCACCTAGATCCGGCTACAAATGCATCATTACATTCATCGACGTCTACTCCAAGTTCCTGATCGCTTTTCCAGCTAAGAAGCACACTGCTGTCACCATAGCCGACGCCCTCATGTGCCACGTCTTCCCCTACTTTGGCATTCCCCAGGCCATTCACTCTTATAATGCCCCAGAGTTCATGGGGCAAATCTGGAAGGAGCTGTCCACCCTATTTGGATTCTCCATTTCCCACTCTTCCCCCTACTGGCCCCAAGGAAATGGGGTATGCGAAAGGAGCCATCGGACCCTGCTAAACCAGATTAGGACCCGCATCCAAGACACCCAAGATCAAGAGTGGCCTGTGCACGTCAAAATCATCCAGTGGGGAATTAACACCTGCCCCCGTGATGACGGCATCACCCCCCACGAGCGAGTTTTCGGAGAGGCACCCCTCCTCCTCCCTCTCTGACAGCACCTTCAACCCCCCACTCACTCCCCAACCACCGATAGAAGTTTGAGTTTGGTTAAATTGTCCTGGGAGGACTGGTGCTTAATTTTTACTTTTCCCATTGTTGAGTAGATGAATTAAAGGTGGTCCATCCTACCTAACAATTCTGGGCTTGTAACCTAAGCTCCCCCCTCCCCTCTAAAGAGAGTGAACTCTTGTGAGTTCAAAGGAGCACCCAGAATTCCTAACCCAAGCAGAGACCCACCCTGGCGTCAGCTAAACCACCCCCTAACGGGGCCCCCTCGTGCATATAGCCTCGGGATTCAGCGTCGCCTTCGCCAGGGCATCTACTGGGCGGGCCTAACAGGACCAAGAATAAGTTAGAAAAGCCAAATCAGGCATTAGGTTGAATGGGAAAAGCAAGGGGAATGGATCCCCAATATGTAGAATGGTTGGATTCCAGCAGAAAAAACTGCTAAGAGTGGGATGGCTTGGTGGATCGCGTGCCGTCCAAAGGACGCGGATCAGACGTCAGCCAATAAGCGTACGACTCAAATGAATCGAGTTGGAAGCAGCTAAAGTCTTGGGACTTTTGACTCCACCGTTCACTAGAGCGGGGAGGTGTGGCTTATTCAGCTGCTGGAGAGAGAATGACCGAGATCAGTGATGATAGATTAGTCTCTAGATTTTTTTAAGAAAGATGGAGGAAAGAAGAGGGTAGAGGAGAAGATATAGTAGGAAAGAGGAAAGAAGGAGGAGGAGACAGGTTGGTGGGCTATCCACCATGCTTCAGTTAGTTTGATTTTGTTTTATTTATTTATTTATTCACCATACACATATATACATATATATGTAGAAACACACATATATACATATATGTGTGTGTTTATACCTGAAGTGCTGGTTGCAACACCTGCGTGCACACCAAGACACCCAAACCGGTTCCTTCCCCGCCAACCCTTACAGATCAGGCGATGAGGTTTTCTTTGCGCACCTCCCCACCCCCAATAAAATTGCCCCTCGTTTCATGGGACCCTTTACCGTCACTATAGTCCCCAACCCCTTCCAAGTCGTCGTCGACTGCAACGGACCCTCTCACACTTACAGGAATCACCACGTCTGCCCCGCCTGGGACTCACCCACCCCCGCCGCTCCCTCCCCGACTACCCGAGCCAACCCAACACCTCCAACTCCCAACGAGGAGCCTTTTTTCTACTACTCCTCCCCATCCCCATCCCCACCGGTCTCCACCACCCCCTCACTACCCAGAACTCCTGCACCACACCCACACACTACTCTCACCCCACCACCACGTTCCTCCGTGACTGCCACGCCACCCACACCACGTGGTCAGCCCTCACCCGTAGGAAATTCCACACCAGCCACCCCGCACTCTGCGCCCAGCCTAGTCCCCGCACCACCAACCACGACAGCCAACCACACCACACCACCTCACTCTCCGCCCGCCCCTTCTCCCCCATCCCACTCCCTGTCGCCACCCACTCCCTGGCTAACCACCACCACCACTGCCCGTTCCAGTCATATCTCACGCCTTCCAGCCCGCTACACCTCTACACCTATGCCCACCCCTTCGGCCTCTACCAGCCAGCCTCCCACCCCACCCCTCACCACCACCCCAGTAACCCTTCCCACTCCTCATCTCGCATGGAACAACCCGCCCTGCTGTACTCCCAAGGGAACACAACCCCCACACTCCACTGCCAATATAAACCGCACTGGACTGCCATTAGCCAGCATTCGCCTCCAAACCACCACCACCACCACCATCATGTGCATCACAAGAATCACTTGGATCCCCATCTTTGGGCGACGCCAGTGCATCCAGAGCGCACACGATTTGCTATGACTCCTCCAGCAAGCAAACCACCCTTCCACTCTTCGTGTCGCCTACTCCCATCACCTGCAGGCCAATATACCGACTGATCACTGGACTACCTTCCTGTATCACATCAAACCCATCCACCAAAAGGCCAACACCAACCTATACAGCCTCCAGGCACAGGGTCGTGACTTTGTTACAGGGGAGGGTAGTGAAATACAGGAGTTAGGGGTTAAGGCCGCAGACAACGCGACAGCCGATGCGGATGACCCCAACACCCCCAACCCCCCCAGTACCACCGGAGGTCTGCCGCAGACATTGAGCAGCTCGGAGCAGGAACGGCGCACCTGTGTCCCCCCCCGGCGCCCCTCTTACTCCCAGCCGATGCCCCGGAAAGGTAGCAGTCGCCGGTGCCTAGTCTCCGGCCGAAATTCCACTCGCCAGGTAAGGGGTGGAGTTTACAACTCCACGCAACACTGCGGTATTGGCCATTGTCATACTGGGTACAGGGCAGAACCGGCCATAGTCCGTTCCCCAGTTGCATCCCCACTGCAGGATACGACTGGCCATAAGTCGTCTGACTCCTGTAGTCATTCCCCCCCAGAGTAGCGCTGCAGTACCGGCCACAAGCCGTACTGGGTATGAGGCAGGATCGGCCTTAGTCCGTCCCTCTGCTACTAGTCCTCTTAGCTCCACGGTACAGGCCATTAACCTAACCAGAGCTCCAACCTCCTGTGCCACTACGACGTCGGCCAAGTCACATCAGGCCAGAGGTAGAGCAGGCCACTAGCCGCCCTGAGGAGCTGCAGTCCCCTGTGCTACACAGACATCAGCCCCTAGTCACGTCAGGCCAGAGGTAGAGCAGGCCACTAGCTGCACTGAAGCTGTTGTCCCCTGTGCCACTACGATGTCGGCCACTAGTCACGTCAGGCCAGAGGTAGAGCAGGCCACAGTCCGCTTCTCTCCCACAGGAGATCCTGCAGCCAGAGAGGGCCCTTCCCCCGAGCCGTGGCAAGGCCTCACCCGAGGCCTTGGTTCCCTACAACTCCACCAGTGTGAACAGCAACTGAAGCGGAGCCCAACAGACCCAGCAGCCGACGTCGGGCCCTGTCCACTACTCCTTCAGGCCGAGGTTCCCGTTTGACGACCCTGACGGCGCCACTGCCCTCCAGCCGTTGCCACAGTCCAGCCGCCCCGGGTTCCAGTACCCTGGGTCCTTAGTCACCCTGGGAGTTGCCCCGAACACCAGGGCGTGACTTACCTGTGGGCGAGACCTCTCCGAGTCTCTCCCAGACTCGACATCAGGCCTGTCTCTTGGCTCTCTTCGGGCCAAGTCCTTAATCCCACGACTACGTGTGGGAACCTGCCCAGGGGCCCGTCACTCTGTCCTTCCTCTGGATGGAGGAATCAACCTGTGGCCCACCAGTGATAGTGAAACGAGTGGACTTTACCTATGTGTGTGCCTTCTAGACCTAGATATATGTGTGCATTGGTTTATACCATGTGGGTGATTCCTTATAGTATATTCTAGTGACAAAATGGCCAGGAGCCTAGAGTGTAAGATTGGATGAGCCCAAAAGTAACTTTGGCCTAATTTGTATCCCGAGAGGAGTCCCGTGTATCCCCCAGTGAACGAAACACCACAGTGACCAACAGAACAATAATATTATGCCAATCGTACCATTCCCTTTTTTATTAAAACTCTCCCTCCCTAGTGTACAGGCACGCGAGTGAAACACCACAGTGACTAACAGAAGGAAAGGATATTATTCCGGTCGTGCCTCCCCCTTGTGTATTAAACCTCCACCTGCCACAGTGTCCAGGCACATTAGTTATGCTATGTCTAGCCATCTCCAAATGTCCCGCTAGAATACGGCAATCCCCCCTTTAATGATCACCGCGCGGCCGACTCTATTCGAGATAGACTTCCGCCCATATGAGTGTTTTTTGACACAGGTGTTAACGTAATTTATGTACCAGTGCCGTCCAGTGCTATACAAGATTGGGAAATTGTAGTAAATTCATTCGTGTGTCCTGAATCATAAGTGCATTTTGTGTGTCATAAGTGCTGGGTAAATATTACCATACTTTCTACCAGCCGGTATAGTGACAGATTTCCAGTCAAGTAAAATCTTGTGTAAAGTTGTTAACCCATCCCTGGCCAACCCAGCATCTAGTGTATTTGTTAATGTATCATTTTCTCTGGGAAGATACTGTATTTGTAATACATTTGTGTAACAATCACTGCCTTGTTTTTGTGTCCAGTCCTTTCCTTGGAATTACCGACCCAGTCTAGAATAGGGACTCGCTGTAGCTTGCATATTTGAGGGGTGAGAAACCGACCCACAAATACGTAGCATGACATATATATACTATATATATA
>JAGKTI010001494.1:0-37664 GCA_018397915.1 Birgus latro | reverse complement strand
ACACCTTAGCACTTCCGGTGCACTTTACACTCACCAGCACTTCTCACAAGCACTTTCCACAACGTTTTCTTTCGCATACCTTGCATCACATCACTTCACTGCACTGTACATAACAGTAAATTCCCGTGTGGTCTAGTGACGAGTCCTGGAGAATTTAGTCAATCTCAGCATACTTAGGAGTAAACATCATCTTCCTCTCCACATTCCGTCTGATTTTTAAAGCGAAATCAGCCGTGTACTGCTGTAGTTTGTCTTGGGACTTCTTGATATCAAACAAAGTGGAGCGAGGGAGGTTGAATTCGCGGAGGATCCGTGATGTCGGGCACCCGGCGTCCACCTTCTCCAATACCTCCCTCTTCTTCTCCACAGTCAGAACCACTTTTTTCCTCTTCTCAGGTAGGGTATCACCACAAAACCAAGCACATCAGAAGCCATTTTGAGAGCGTGTTGATGAGCCAGGAGCGGAGCGGGAAATGAGACCGTGACAGAGATGGGAGGCGCGAAAACACAGCTGGTTGGCGCGTGCGGGAAATTCAAACTTACGCGGTCCCAAAAAATCAATTTTTTTCCAGATTTTTTCGAATTTGGGGGCATTTTGGGGTCGGACAGCCTACGATGTCCGAATAGTGATGCATCCAGATACTGGACGTGCGAATAATAGAGGGATTTTACAGTTGACAAATGAATTGAATGTATGTTATACAAGTGAGGTATATTTATAAATGATGAAGTGCTAATAAAATCATGCAACCTTTATATGAATAAATATTTGTTTCACTAAAGGTATTTCTTTTTGTGGTGGTAGTTGAGATGTTGATGATTATGCTGGTATATACTATATAATTGTTAGTACAATATGTTGATATTATTTGCAATTGATAAATGAATTGAATAGTAGTATGTTATACAAGTTAGGCATTTTTATAAATGATGAAGTGCTAATAAAATAATGCAACCTTTATGTGAATAAATATTTATTTCACTAAGGGGCATTTGTTTTTGTGGTGGTAGTTGGGATGTTGATGATTACGCCGGCAGTGAGGGTGGTAGGTCAGGGGTCTTGTTATGCTGTCGTCAGCTGCTGATGTCCCCATTGCATTCCTCCTGGAACCTTGGTAGGTATGGTAGTTGTGGTTGTGGTTGTGTTAGCTGTGGTTGTGGTTGAGGTGGGTGGAGGTTGGAGGTCCAGCAGTGTTGTGCTACTGCAGCTTGGTCGGGTCAAATCATCATTCACTTGTAGGTCAACACTTCCTTTCTTCCTTCTTCTTTCATGCTCTTCTTTCTTACTTCAGTTTCTAATTTCTTTCTCCTCTTCTTTATGTTTTTTTTTCTTCTTGTGATTAACTTGTAGAACTTGTTACTTATGGAAGTTGTAGTTGATAGAGTTGTCAGTGTAGATCTAGTTCTTCTTTGTTACCGCTCCTTTCCCGCTTCTTAACCACTGTAATCTTCATTCTGCTTTACAGCTGTCACCAGTGTTGATAGGCAGATAGGGAGGTAGGTAGGTATCTACGTAGATAAGTGCCACCAGTGTCGATAATGTGGATACTGTAGAGAATTGTCGCCACCAGTGTTAGGTATCGTAGAGGATCGTGATTTACTGCTGCTGCCAATGTAAAATCGTCAGGCTTTGGATAGCATGAAGACTATGTTTCCAAGGCAGGTTTTTTCTCTGTCTCACTGCTCCCTCTGTCTGTCTTCAGTCGTAAGTGAGGTATGTTTGAGACACGTGGGGGTTAAGGGGTTTTATTGTGACACATGTAATATCGTTCATGTGATGGATAGAGTGAGGTGACCAGAATTGTCTGAGGGACAGCTTCCATCTTTCCTTTCTCCCATCTTTACTGTCACTTCTTATTGCTTTTCTTTCCTTTACAGGTGGCTTTACATTGAGTGACAAGCCAAATGGTTTCCTGTAAGCCAAGAAACCATTTACAACGCTGGGTGGTAACCATATAACCAAACCATACATGCTCCCTACGTATCAACAAGTGGGTTGGTGGAGGGTTAGTGCCCCTCCCCGTAAAACAAATAACTCAAAGTCAAATGGCCACCCCTTACGGGATTATGGCATCAGGCAATAGATAGATAAATAGATAGACAGCTAATCCTACTCTTCCCAATCTCCTACTTCTTCCCTACTCCATCTCCTTCTCTGATGCCTTCCAGGAGGAGAGGAGACTGTAGCACCAGTCGAGCAGGGCAGTACTCCCAAGGAGGATGGAAAGCTGATGACAGGGAGAGCTGGAGCTCTCGTTTCATCAGCCCTCAGGACTTGTTCCTGACCATCCCCCTTTGCTGAACTTTTTCAGTGTCTCAGTAGCACAGAGAGTAGACCAGCATGCTCTCCAATACAAGTTTCTCTAACTGTCAACATCAAACTACATACACGCTACACACTACACTTCCTTTTCAAAAAAATCCAAAAAAATGGCTAATGTTAACCATGCCTCAGAGTCCCCAGGGGGGGGGACCATAAATGCCCCCACCATCCGCCCCTCTCCCGGTGACGACTCTCGGAGCTGCCTGGAACCACTGTCTGACTCACTCCTTCTTCATTTCTGTAACATTCGCGGCCTTTCCTCTAACTTTCGCTCTGTTGAGCACCACCTCTTCTCCTCTAAACCTCACCTTCTCTTTCTTTCTGAGACTCAGCTGTCAGAGACAACTGACAGCAAACCCTTTTCTGTATCCTCTTACTTTCTCTATTCTCATTTCAAAGCCAAAGGTGGCTGTTGTGTATATGTACGCAACGATCTATCTTGCTCTCGTGTTCCTGAACTTGATTCTTCTGAATTCTCTACTCTCTGGCTTCGGCTCTCCTGTCATTCTCTGACTAAATATATCTGTGCTGTTTACTTATCTCCTAATTCTACCGACTATCAAAAATTCTTTGACTATCTTACTTCTACGATGGAACACATTCTATCCATTTCTCCTTTCTCTGAAATCTCCATTCTAGGAGATTTCAATGTTCACCACCACCTTTGGCTCTCCTCTCCTTTCACTGATCCACCTGGTGAACAAACCTACATCTTTTCTAGCCTTAATGACCTAGAGCAGCTTATACAGCACCCTACCCGTATCCCTGACCGAGTTGGAGAGAGTTCCAACATACTTGACCTTTTCCTAACAACTAATCCTTCTGCTTACACTGTTAATCTTTTCTCTCCGTTGGGCTCCTCCGATCATAACCTTATTACCTTAACCTGTCCTATTGCTCCAGTACAGCCTGTGGACCCTCCAAAGAAACGCCGCCTGTGGCACTTTGGAGCTGCAGATTGGGAGGCCCTCAGGCAGTACTTCTTTGATTTTCCTTGGAATGATTATTGCTTCCATGGCCGGGAGCCGTCTGAGTGTGCCCTGCGCATTACGGAGGTTATTCTCTCAGGCATGGAAGCATACATTCCTTTTTCATATCCTCTGACTAGTGCAAGAAAGCCTTGGTTTAATCACGCTTGTTCTAATGCTGTCCGCAACAGAGAGAGGGCCTTTAAAAGGTACCGGAGCCAACCCACCCCTGAATCACATCTTTTTTATATTTCTGCCCGGAATCGTGCTAAGGCTGTTCTTCGCTCTGCTAAAAATAATTTCATCCGTGCTAAATGTTCCCAACTCTCCAACTCGAATTCTTCTCGCTCCTTTTGGCACCTTGCCAAAAACCTTTCTAACAACTTTACCTCATTATCCTTCCCTCCTCTTTTCTACTCTGATGGCTCTGTAGCTATTTCTTCTACTGATAAAGCAGATCTCTTTGCTCAGACTTTCTCCTCCAATTCTACTTTAGACGATTCCGGTGCTGTTCCTCCATCACTTCCCCCCTCAGACTTCCTCATGCCTGACATTAAAATTTCTTCAGCTGATGTATTTTCTGCCATCACTGGCCTCAATATTAACAAGGCATATGGGCCTGATGGAGTCCCTCCTGTTGTCCTCAAAAACTGTGCTTCTGTGCTTACACCCTGCCTAGGTAGATTCTTTCGCCTTTATCTCTCAACTTGTACCTTTCTTCTTGCTGGAAGTTTGCTCTCATTCAGCCAGTCCCAAAGAAGGGTGACCATTCCCAACCCTCTAACTATCATCCAGTTGCTTTAACATCCTGTGAATCAAAAGTTTTCAAATCAGTTCTTAACAGAAAAATTTTAAAGCATCTTTCCTGTCACAACCTTCATTTTGATCGTCAGTATGGGTTCCGTCAGGGACGCTCCACTGGCGATCTTCTCACCTACCTTTCCGACTCCTGGTCATCCTCCTTTCGGGACTTTGGCGAAAGCTTTGCCATTGCACTTGACATCTCAAAGGCTTTCGATCGAGTCTGGCATAAATCTTTGATTTCCAAACTGCCCTCTTACGGTTTCTCTTTCTATCTGTGCCTTCATCTCTAGCTTCCTTTCTGGTCGTTCTATAGCTGCTGTTGTAGACGGCCATCGTTCTTCTCCTAGACCTATCAACAGTGGTGTTCCTCAGGGCTCTGTCCTATCACCAACTCTCTTTCTTTTATTCATCAGTGACCTTCTAAACTGTACATCTAACCTTATCCACTCATATGCTGATGATTCCACCCTTCACCTTTCCATTCGATTTCCGCAACGTCCATCTCAGCAGTTACTTCAGCAAACAAGGGATGAGGCTATGGCACACCTAATATCTGACTTGGCTCATATCTCTGATTGGGGTAAAAATAATCTTGTTATTTTTAATGCATCAAAAACTCAGTTCTTACACTTATCAACTTGACAAAATCTTCCTCAGGATTACCCACTATTGTTTAATAATGTCCAGCTCGGTCCTGCATCATCCTTGAACATGCTAGGGGTTTCATTCTCTCGGGATTTGTCTTGGAAAGAACATATTACATCTCTTGTGAAATCTGCTTCCAAGTGTGCTGGCCCAACTCCGAGCTTTCTTTACCCCTGCACAGATGTTGACCTTGTACACGGGTTTTATTCGCCCGTGTATGGAGTACAACTCTCATGTGGGGAGGCTCCCCACATGCGGTTCTTCTCAACAGGGTGGAGTCAAAGGCTTTTTGTCTCATTAACTCTCCTCCTCTTACTGATTCCCTTCAACCTTTGTCTCTTCGCCGCACTGTTGCTTCTTTATCTCTCTTCTACCGCTACTTCAATGGTCACTGTTCCTCTGAACTGTCTGCTTGCATCCTTCCACTTCTACAACGGGCACGTAGTACCCGTCTAGCAACAAACTCTCATCCCTTTTCTGTCCAACTCTCTAATGCTAGAGTTAACCGTTACTCCCAGTCCTTCATTTATGCAACTGGTCAACCCTGGAACTGTCTCCCTCTGTCTGTATTCCCTGCTTCCTATGATCTCCAATCTTTCAAACGCAGTGTGTCCAGGCATCTCGAAATGAATGGATCTTGAATTTGGCTCTCTTTTGTATTGTTTTTACTTTTTCTTGGAAGGAACAGTATGCGGGCCCATGGCCCTTGGTTCCTTCTTTCTTGCATAAAAAAAAAATAATCCTGCTGACTCCCTACACCCAGTTTTTGGGTATATTACTGCCTGGCTTCCAGCCAGGTTGACTTGTGTGCATATGTGTGTGTGTGTGTGTGTGTGTATAACATATGGCACACTTCTGACACATAAGCTAATCGGGTGTTGACATACATCATATATTCTTGGTCGTCTAAGGCCAGGGGATGTTTTGTGATTCACTTCCTGATGCACGAGACATTACATATTGTGCTGCTGTTACATACTGTGCTGTGATTATATAATGCTTATAGCTATTACATATTGTGCTGTTAATGCCTCTAATTTGCACATTTAGTACTAGTCTTATCAACCATTCTGTTCATATGACCATAACACTGAAACACACCATGGGATACCCTTTCCATTATACTACATCTGCTCCCACATTTCTCTCTTAAAAGCCATTTCTAGATTTGTCATAAAATTTTATCCCACTGACATTAGACTCTTCACCTCCAGAATTTGCATTCTTTTTCATTTCCTAGCATGTAAGACCAGTGCCTGGCATGCATACAACACTGCAGGCATCACTGTGCCTTCATACATATTCTTCATCTGAACAGACACATCTCGATGTGCTAAATTTGCTTGTCCCTCTCCTATCCCATGACTTCAGTTCCTTGAGTTCCATCTGCTGCTGCATTGCCTCTGCAATATTGTCTTAATTGCTAACATTTTCCACAGGCAAGCTCAAAGCCAGCACACCGTCCCGAGTCATCAATGTCAGTTCAGATACACACAATTGCAGGACCTTCGATCCTGATGACTTGAATTACGAGAAGCAGCCATACCCTGGACCCTTCGGGTCCTACAAAAGTAGCAAGTTGGCCAATATACTCTTCACCCTGGAGCTGTCAGAGAAATTACGTGGCACAGGTCAGAAAAATTATGTAACACGGGTCGATGAATCACGTGGCACCAGTCAGAGAAATTATGTAACACAAGTTAGAGAAATTATGTAGCACAAGTCAGAGAAATTATGTATCCCAGGCCACAGAAATTCAGAGAAATTATGCAGCACATATTGGAGAAATTACGTAGTACTGGCCAGAATGATGGAATTCATTGTTATGGTATGCTTTTCAGTGATATGATTGATCCATCCATCATCCAATCTTATGTCGCCCCACAGAGGAGCGTAGGATATACTGTATACAGTAATTTATTTTTAACATCAGATGATTCTTCAGAACTTGAGAGTATAGAAGTATAACCTCTTCATCAGAGAAAGAAAATAAGTTTATATTAGTATAAATAAACACACACAAAAAACAGAACTACATTAGATGCACGTGTGGGCTTCGATATGAAATTAAGCTTTGAAATTTTGCATATCATGTACAAAGGAGTACAAAGTAAAGCAAACAGCAACAGACCTTATGGTCATTAAGAGGCTGTTTCTTACAGAGTAGACTATAACTATGAGATCTGATTCTGCATGCTGAAGGATAAGGATAGTAAGGCAAGTGAAGCAAGAAAGTTATTATAAATAGAAGGGAATCATCTTTATAGCATTAACCAATATATGCTCTTTCACAAAGCCAACCTGCTTCAGTATTGTAGGCTATATATTTCAGTATTAACCCTCCTCAGGTACACTTGGGTCTGACAGACCTTGGCAATTTTTTTTGATGGTATTGTTCAGTATCTTATAGATGCCTGGGATCCCTGTCCTTCTCAATAGCTTCGTAACTTTTTGTGCCCATGCAGGGTGTAGAGGGGTTACTTTTGTGTGTCTCTATGTTTTTGCAATATATCACTCAGAATTGCATGTCAGGTCTGTGAGACCCAGGTGCACCTGAGGAGGGGGGAGAAGTATTCACTGTAAGTTTGCAAGTTGATTTCATGTTGTGTGGGATCCACTATGCCCATAATGAAGGTCCTCCATCCCTAAAGTTGTGACACAAGTGCTAGGCTCATAGTGTTTTCATGTATGAGGACTGAAAAAAAAAATAGTTTGGCATTCTTCTCATATTTTTTTTTTTAAATATGTGGAGTTCAATGAATTAAAACTTATTCACATAGTTTTGTAACTGATAAGACCTAATACAATGTAGGATATTCAGGAATTCATTATATAAAACATGTATGACACTACTGGATTTCTTTAAAGATGGGTCTGACAGACCCAGGTGATTCAGGTGAACCTAAGTTGTAAGTGAAACTGTAGGTCTACCTGAGGAGAGTTAATATCATCAGGTACTCATGTTGTGCTTTACAAGATATACAGATTTATAATATTTCGCCGTGAAGTATGTTGACGGTTTTCCTAGTGATACAAGTAAAATTTACTTACATGATTACAGGAGTGACGACCAACAGCTTGCATCCAGGAGCTGTCAGTACAGAAATTGTTGGTAAAAATCCTACATACTGGTGGCTGACTCCTATCATGGATTACTTGATGTGGACCTTTGCTCTGGTAAGAAATTATCTGTTTACATGTATCTATCTATCTCTTTACCTATCACTCTGTTTTCCCCTTAAGTGCTAGGGACATTTTCGAATTTCCTCTTTGTGAATATCAGCATATCCATAATTCACGTGCAGCCAAGTAGTTTATTTCCATCTATCTATTTTTCTGTCTGTCTGTCTACAGTCTAATTCTTTACTCTTGCATCAGGGGTGTATGGGTCTGTGGCTAAGCTACTTACTTCTGACATTTAATGCAAGAGTGACCTGTCACTCGCCCTGTGTGGTATTATTTGACCAATAAATCCCAACTACCCTCAACTGTAAACCCTTAAGGGTCCTATCCAACTGGAGCACCTCAACTTACTATTTTCCTGGCATCAGCTTGTCTGTATGGTCACCACCCAATACTGTAAATGGTTTCCTGGGCTACAAGAAAAATCATTTGGTTTTCCACTCACAGTAGGTATGCACCCTGTAAGGACATGAGTGAGAGAGAGAAAGACAGGTTTTGAGATGACCTAGATGAAGCAGTGGGAGAAATGCCCAGGAGCTATAAAGTGATCATAATGAGTGATGTGATTGGAAGAGTGGGCACTGGTCCTGAGGATAATATAATGGGTTGTAATGGAGTACCAGGAGAAAATGATAATGGGAAGTGACTGAAGGATATGTGTCAGGAAAGGAGGTTGTGCATTTGTAACTCGTATTTCAGACACAAAGATGCACATAAATATACATGGTATAGAGGGAATGGGGATCATGTTGAAAGAAGCTTGATTGATTAAGTGCTCGTAGAGAGGTCGATAATGGGAATGGTTGTTGGTACAAGGGCCGTGAGAGGATGATGTGAAGGTCTGTCAGATCATATGATTGTGATATGCAAGATGAAGCTGAGAGGAGTAAGGTAGACCAGGCGAGATAGTCAAGAAGCTGATGATCAGAGAAATGGCAGATGAATACAGGACCAAAGTAGGGGAGGAATTAGAATCAGTGAACTGGAATGAAATGGATCTGGACAGCCTGTGGAATGCAAATAGGGATTGCTTAGTTAGAAGTGCTAAAGCAGTGTGTGGTGTGGCAAGAGCAACAAAAACAAGAAAGGTACGGCATGGTTGGATGAAGAGGTTAAGAGAGCAGTGGAGGAAAAGAGGAAGTGGCTAGTGTGGTTACCTGACAGGGGTTCATCTGAAATAAGAACCAAATATATTGAGAGCATGCAGCACATAAAGAGACTAGTGAAGAGGAAAAAGGAGGAGGTAACTGATGATCTAGGAAGAAAAATGAATGAAAACTTCTCTGAAAATAGGAAGATATTGTGGAAAGAGGTGCAGAAATGTAGATGTGAAAGACGAAAGAAATGTGAAGATGTGAAGGGATGAAGTAAGGACCAGATGGAAAGAATATTTTGAAAGCCTGATGAATGGGAATAGAGAGAACAGAGCCACTGTAAACATGATTGGTTTTGGGGGTGTGCAGAGAAGGAATGCAGTGCCAGGAAACATGACACTTGCACAGGTGAAGAGCGCTGTAAAGTGGCTGAAAAATGGGTGCTGGTGGAGTTGATGAGGTGTATTCAGAGATGATAAGTGTAGTGGAGAGAGCAGAATGAAGTGCTTGTTGGAGATATATAAGAAGGCTTGGATGAGTGAAACTGTGCCAGCAGAGTGGAAAAGGCTGTGATTGTACCCCTGTACCAAAATAAAGGTGAGCGAAGTGAGTGTAAGAATTATCGTGGCATAAGTTTATTCAGTGTGGTAGGGAAGGTGTAATGAAGAGGGATGTCAGAAGTCCTAGTGAGTGATGAATAGGATAGCTTTAGGAGTGGCAGAGGATGTGTGAATTAAATATTTACAGAGAAGCATGTTGGAGAAGGCTTGTGAGAAGGACTATAAGGTGTTTATGGCATCCAAGGATCTTGAAAAAGCTTATGACAAAGTAGACAGAGAAGGATTGTGGAAGGTTTTGCACATGTACAGTGTAGATGATAAAGGTGCTAGGTACTGTCAAGAGTTTTTATGATGGTAGTGAAGCATGTGTAAGGGTTAAAGGGCATCTAAGTGAATGGTTCACAATTGGTGTGGGCATGCAACAAGGTTATGTGATGTCCCCATGGTTGTTCAATATATATATACAGTATATATGGGACGATATGAGAGGTAAAAACACGAGTAATGGAGAGGGGGATGGCGTTGGTAATGAATGGTGATGGATGGAATATCTAAAATTTGTTGTATGCTGATGATGCAGTATTACTTGTAAATACTAGACAAGAACTTGGTAGACTAGTGCAGAGGTTTGCTGATGTCTGTGAGCATCGTGCCTTGACAGTAAATGTAAAAAAGAGTAAAGTGATAGTTTTTGAGAGAGAAGGTAACTCCCAGTGCAATGTTACAGTGAATGGAGAGGGATTTGAATTGGTGAGAGAGTTCAAATACCTGGGTACAGTGATAGAAGAGAGAGGAAAATGTGCAAAAGAAGTTGAAGGTAGATAGACACAAGGAAGAAAAGTAGCTGGTGCAATGAAGGCCTTGATAAGAAATAGAGGCTTGAGTTTTGCAGCAGCACGAGACTTATGTAAAGGAGTGTTAGTGCCAACTTTACCATGTGGATGTGAGACTATGGTGTGGCATGAAAATGAAAAGTCAAGGGTGACGTGGAGTACAGAGAGTGGGTAGGATACGAAATAATGTGATTCGTGAAAGATGTGGAGTGAAGAAGTCTGTGGACACCAGAATCGAAGAGAGTGTACTGAGATGGTATGGTCATGTGGAGAGAATGGATAACAATAGAGTGGTGAAAAAGGTATATCTGAACGAATTTGAAGGAGGGAGGAGGGGAGGTAGGCCAAGGAGAAGGTGGAGTGATATGGTGGATGAGTGTGTGATGAAGAGAGGTGTGGAAGTCGGTGAGGCTAAGGGACTGACAGGAGATCGAGCTGGCTGGCTGAATATTGTGAAGAGAAGTGCATGATCAGGAATTGGCACCCCTTTTTAACATGACAGCGTCCAGATTGACTCTGTGGGATACGTTTATGTGAAGCTACAGAATGTGGTGAATGTGTTGGGCGCATCAGGTAGAGCCAGAATTCCGGGGGCTTGAATGATGAGTGAATGGAAGCATGGCCCATTGGAGTGGGCAAATTTGGGCTGTCTGGACATTGCTACTCCTCACTCTGTCCAGATGATGATGATGTAGTTACTTTAGTTGCAGTAAGTCTGCATGAAGTGAGTGGATGATGTGCACCCCATCTATCATAGAATTATCTATCTCTTACCATACAAAATCAGTGCAATCAAAGACACTTCAAATTTTTCACTATTTTGTAGTTGTGGAGAATCTCATGCTAGTGAATCATCCTCCATTGTTTGATTGGGTAGTCTAAATGGTGACTCGCATGTCTAATAACTCAGTAATGATTGAAGTGATTGTGGAAAGAGTGGATGTTTCAGTGTGCGATGCATCATTGACATGATAGACAACTTCCAGTAGGGCAGTAGGGAACTAAACTGAGAGACTTTATAAGTACCATTTTCTTTATCCAGAATCAAGCACAACAAAACTGTGCAACCTCACAACAGCATGAAAACATAAAAAACATAAAGACCCTTACCAGCCACAAATAAATCCATAGTTAGCCTAGAAACGATGCCCTTAACAGTACAGTAGTTAGGCCTGCAACCAATTTTCTCTAATGCCCCTTCATTGCTCGGCAATGAATTTTCTGAGAATCACTGTTCTCCATTTCCTGCTGGAGAAAGGTGTGCCTTGTCTCACTCTTTGTAGACACTGTGGAGCGTGAAAATATGAAAAAAATAAAATAAATAGAAAATGAAATTTAGGTGTATTTGCTCAAAAGCTTTTATTGATATATATATATACAGTATATATATTTTTTAAGATCTTTCTTTAGAAATTATGATTAATTTTCAACCACACATAGTTGCATGCTAGAGGATTAGCCATGGATGAAGTGCAATGATTTAAAGAAAATTGGTAAAATGTAGAAGTCACATGGCAAGGGCAACCTGAGCAGTTTTGATTCAGTCTTAACCAAACTTGGTGGAAATGATAATGGTAAGGTAAGAATAAAGTACTGAATGTTGAGAACAACAAGTGAGAGGTTAAGGTCGTAGTTCATGGTCACAGGGCAAGCCAAAGGTGTGGTCCTATAACTCAGTTTTGACTAGATTTCGACAAAACGTGGTTAAAAGGTTTAGGGTCATTCAGTGATGAAGTGATTTGATTTTGAAAACAACAGGTCAAAGCTCTAGGTTGCAGTACAAGGTTAAGACATTCAGTAGGGAATCTGATAGGTGGTTGTGGGCATTTCTCAAGAACCCAGTTGAAAAACAAAACATTTAGAAAGTATCTATGTCATATATTCAACCTCAGTGTGAAGTCAGATATAGTACGAGGGAAATTCACTGCAGCCCCCAGCACTAGTTTAACTGGGGTGGTGCATATGAGGTTCCTCTGTTCTGCATGTCAGTTGATAGATGATTTTCAGTGCCTTGGTGATATGGAAGCCTACATCTTTTCTCTCCCTAATGACTAAGAGCAGTTTCTACAGCACCCTACCAGTATCCCTGACCAACTTGGAGAGAGTTCCAACTTACTTGATCTATTTCTTACAACAAATCCTCATACTTAATCCATTTACATTTTCTCTCCACTAGGCTCCTTCAGTCACAAACCTATTATCTTGACCTGTTCTATAGCTCCACTAAGGCCAGTGGGTCCTCCTAGAAAGAGGCATCTGTGGCACATTGGAGCTGCAATACTTCTTTGATTTTCCTTGGAAAAATTATTGCTTCCATGACTCAGAGCATCTGAGTGTGCGTCGTGCATTACGAGGGGTGTCGAAGCGTATTTTTCATTATCTTATCCTTGACTAATGCAAAACGATCTTGGTTTAATCATGCTTGTTCTAATGCTGTTCACAACAAGGAGAAGCCCTACAAAAGGTACAGGAGCCAACCCACCCCTGAATCTCATTTTTTTTTATGTCTCTGTCCGCAATTGTGCGAAATCTGTTCTCCACTCTGCAAAAACTAATTTAATTTGTATTAAATGCTCTGAACTCTCCAACTCAGATTCTCCCTGCTCTTTCTGCATCCTGCCAAAAACCTCTCTAACAGCTTAATGGCACCCTCCATCCCTCCTCTATTCCATTCTGATAGTTCTGTAGCTGTCTCTTCTATTGAAAAAGCAGAACTCTTTGCTCAGTCTTTTTCCTCCTATTCTACTTAAGATAATTCTGGTGCTGTTCCTCCATCACTTCTCCCCTCTGACTTCCTCATAAATGATATTAAAATTTCTTCCATTGATGTACTTTCTGCCCTCACTGGTCTCACTACAAACAAAGTATATGCATATGAGTAGTAGTTGTTCCCTAGGCAGTCTGGCAGAACATCTCCGAGTCCCTAAGGAAGGCCATGGGCGAGACCGGGCTTTCCCACAGAGCTCTCAAGGAATGTATGTTGTGTTGTTGGCATAGGTGATTGTTTGCAATGCAGTCTTCCATAATGTGCTTAATAGTATGGGGTGCTGTGTTACATTTCGGACAGGCGTCATCGACGGAGTCATCCAGCCTCTTCTGGTTACTTCAGAGGGCTGGATGATGCCCACATCTCAGACAGCCCAGGTGGACCCTATCTTCGTGCGGGAGATAGGATTCACAAGGGTGGATATTAGGAGGCCATGCATACAGTGACTGAATGGAGCAGCGAGTGATTTGAGCATGGATATGCTTCTGGAGGCTGGTCTGAGGTTGTGTGCTGGGTGTTGTTTTGATGTTCCTTGGTGTGTGTGGATGTGCTGCCATGTAGTGTAGTGGATGTTGTGGGTTTTTGGAGGCTGCAGTGAGAATTTGGGTGCCTCTCATGTCTAGGTGATCCTTGACTTTGAGGACTTTGGTTTCTTGATGTAGGTGGTCTGTGGGTGTAGTAGCTGTGCAGCCTGTGATTATTTTTAGGGCCTTGTTCTGTATGTCTGTACAGTATTGTGGCGTGTTTTAGTGTGGTTATGAGCCCAAGCAGGGCTTGCATAATTCACCACTGAACGTATATATTGTTTGTATACTGTGGTGGTTGTATGGGTAAGTGTCCTCAGGGCATTGAGTCTTTATTTTAATGTTTGTGATGTGTTGCTTAAATGATATTGATGTATGTTACACCAAGGATTTTGTGTGTGTATGTGTGTGTGGTAGGCGAGTGTTGTTCATGGTGAGGAGTGGAATGTGACTGTGTTCTGCTGTCCAGTTTGTAAGAAGGGTTACTGTAGATTTGGCTGGGGCTCAACCTGTTTGTGGTGAACCATTTGTGTGGTGTGTTGAGGAAAGATTGGAGGATGTTTGCAGCTTTGTTTGTATTCTGGTGTGTTCATGTAAATGTTATGTAACTGCATAGGAACCTATGTGTATCTGTAGTGTGTGGGGTGTGAGTATGTCGTGCATGTATTGGTTAAAGAGTGTAGGGGACAAAACAGATCCTTGGGGGACACCATTTGTGAAGTTTCTGATGTTCAAAGACTGAGCGGCAAAGGCTACATGTGCACATCTGCCTGCTAAGTAGTTTGCCAGCCATCTTTTTGTGTTATTGTGCATGTTTGTGTTGAATATTTTGTTTGTGAGGTTGTGGCATGGGATGGCATCAAAAGCTTTGCTAATGTCTAGTGTGACTAGGAGTGCTTTGTGTGGTGGCCTAACTGAATTCATGCCATCGAAAACTCTCTGTATGAGGTCAGTAAGAAGAGTGTTTGTGGAGTGTAGTGGCCTAAAGCCATGTTGTGACGGGGCTAGGGGGGTGTGAGGTGTAACTAGTTGCAGTACCACTCGTTCAGTGACTTCAGAGGGGGTGCAGAGGAGTGTGATGGGGCAGTGTGAGGAAGGTAAGACGGGGTCTTTGTTGGGTTTGGGGATAGTGATGATAATTCCATATTTCCAGATGTTGGGTATTATGTTGTGTGAGTAGCTGTAGTTTGATATGTTGGTGAGTGCTTGTATGCCTTGTGGTCCAAGGTGTTTAAGGTGAATATTGCTTATGTTGTTTGGTCTACAGGCAGATGAGTGCTTAAGGTTGCTAATGATGTGCTTCGTCTGGTTGTAAGTGAAAGGTGCGTAGTCTGGGTCTGTGGGGAACTGTCTCTTACGTCAGATGATACGTCGGTCGTTGCGATGGGGGTTTAGATGGCTGACATGTGAAAAGTGTTTGATGAGAGTATTTGCTTGTTGTTTGTTTGAAGGTATGGTGTCTGTTGTTGTGATGGCAGCATGTGATTGTGTAGTGTTGCTGTTGGAGAGTTTGAAGCTGTTTAGTGTTTTGTAGAGTTTCCTGGTGTTTGTTTTGTGGTCAGGTCTTTGGAGATAATTATTCCAGTTTAGTGTTTGCTGTTCTTAAATTTTATTGTTTATTTGAGTGTTGAGTACTTGTATTTGTTGTACGGTGTATTGTGTATGGGGTGTTGGGGAGTGTCGTAGGGTGTCCCATTGACTGAAGGGACCTTGAATTTCTAGTGTGAAGTTGGGGTTGTGTCTCTTTCTGTTGCCTCTAGGGATGTGTCTCTCAGAGGAGAGATTGAGACAGTTGGTAGAGGAGTTTGGAAGGGTGTGTGAAAGGAGGAAACTGAAAATAAATGAGAAGAAGAATAAAGTGATGAAGTGTACGAGGTTGGTAGATGGTAGGAGGATGAATGTAGTTTTGAATGGTGAGTTGCTTGAGGAGGTTGAGTGTTTTAAGTATTTAGGGTCACATGTTGCTGGGGATGGAATTATAGATGCAGAAGTGAAGTTTAGAATGAATGAAGTTGGAAAGGTGCTGGGAGGAATGAAAAAGTGTTTGGATGTCGTTCACTAAGAATGGATGTAAAGAGAAGGCTGTATGAGGGTGTTGTGGTACCGACTGCATTATATGGGGCTGAAACATGGAATATGGGTGTTGCAGAGAGGAAAAGTTTGAATGTAATGGAGATGAGGCGTCTGAGGAGTATGTGTGGAGTGATGCGTATGGATTGAGTGAGAAATGATGACGTGCAAAGGAGAACTGGAATTGTTCGGGAGATGGCTGATCAAGTTGAACAGAGGGTGTTCCAATGGTTTGGGCATATGGAGAGAATGGATAATGAGCGATTGGTGAAAAAGATAACTAGATCTGATGTGAGAGGTGTAAGGCTTAGAGGAAGACCACCCACGAATAGGATGGATGGACAGTGTGAAGAGAGCGTTGGATGCGAGAGGGTTGTCTGTTGAGCAAGGAAGAGTGGCTGTGCGTGATAGAAATGAATGGAGAGAAATTGTGAATGAATAAATGATGACGCAGCCCTGAGGGGATATTCTCCTGCATTTGTCTGATCAGCTGATCAGGTCAGGTGCAGGTAAGGGGCTGGATCCATTATGATGTGGCAAGGGTAAACCAGCTTTGCTGTCAGGCCCTGCTGCGGATGTCACTGACTGCACTGCATAGTTGACCTTCGTGCGGTGTGGTGCAGTGAGGATCTGTCCCTTCTCCCTTTTAGGGCTAAGATGCGAATGAATGTGTATGAGTGGATGAGTAAATTGGTAGTGTTGACCTGTCTCGGCTACCTCCCTTTTCTTGGGGGAAGCAGCCTAGGTATATAGATAGATAGATTGTATAATTGTTTTGAAAGTGTGCACAGTGATGTTGATATTTGTGATGGATGTACTGTTTAATGTTTCGAAATGTTGTTCTGTTTCGGTTGTGAAGGCCTCCCAGTTGGCTGTCTTATAATTAGTGTATGTGTGTCTGTGGCCAGCTGGGATGACTCTGATTTTGGTAATGATGATGACTGGGAGGTGGTCAGAGCCAAGGGTTTTGACCACTCTCCAGGATGTTGTGGGGGAGAGGTTTGGGGAACAAAAGGTGATGTCTGGGGCTGATGGGAGGAAGAGGGCTTGGTATGGGATATGGGTATATTGATGGAGATTATTCAGTATGAAAAGATGCTCTGTTTGGGATTGTATACTAGCCCTCTGTCTGTGTCAGGATAGTTGGCACGCCAGGCTGACACATTGGCATTGAAATCACTACCCAGGATGATGTTGGATATGTTAGTGATGTGGTGTATTTGTGGAGAGTAATTGTGTGCTACTGTGGGGGCGATTGGGGGGGAATATTTAATTATATTGGCGATTGTTATGTGTGATTTGTTACCGGTGGATATTTTAATTGATTGTATTTCTGTTGTGGTGTCATGTGGGGAGAGAAGTGACTTTGTGTCTGCACTGGTATCTGAAAAGTTTATGGATTTGTGTACCAGGGTGATGAGTCCACCGCCACCGCCCTCGGCCCTGTCTTGTTGAATGGTGGTGAAATTGTGAATTGTAGGTGTTTTTTGTGTTCTGTGTAGTTTTGTTTCTTGTAAGATGGCAGCGTTAATGTTCTGTTGTTTGATGAATTGTGTGAGTTTTTTTTGTTTTTTGGTGTTAATGCCTTATATGTTTAACTGAAGGATGTTTATGATGTCTGTGCGATGTGTGTTGGGTGCTGCAGCACGGGGGGAGGTGGTGGTGTGGGTGGAGGGGAAGGTTTAGGAGAAGGTTGTGATGGAGGTAAGGGTTGGGGTGGAATGGGAGGGGTTGGGGGTTTGGATGGTGTGGGTAGGATCGATGGGTTTGACTGAGGAGGTGTGGAGAAAGTAGGAGTAGGGTTGGTGAGGGTTTAGTGGGTGGGGGGAAGGAGCATAAGGAGCAGTCTGGGTGTTTGTGTAATGTTTACTGGATGCAAGTATTGTATAGGTGTAATGGGTCCAGTTCTTGGAGGAATTGCACTGAACTGAACCCTTTGTCTGTCGGCTCGATTTGATAGGTTTTGAGCATATTGGACATTATGTATTTGTTGGTGGGTCCAGGATTGCTCTCAATGTCCCCAGCTAGAAGAAGTCGTCGAGAAATGACCGCCGGGGAGTCATTTCTTGGTGTAGAAAAAACAGTGTTGTTGTATGTGTTGTGCTGAGAGATGTGGTACTTGCCCAGGCGACCGAAGCCACTCCCAGGTTCTCGGGCGCCATGAGCGGCTGGGTGGGTTTGCATTAGTTTGGCCCCCATACTGTCCTCGTTTTCTGCTTCGACAGCCTCTGGGGGATAGACCCACGGCAAAGATGCCACCGCTCGAGGTCTAGCATATGAGTCTGATGGTGTTCCTGCAATTATCCACAAGAGCTGTGCATCTGTGCTCACACCTAGCGTAGGCAAACTCTTACAGCTTTGTTTGTCGAATTGTACCTTTCTTTTTGCTGAAAATTTGCTTTCACTCATCCTGTCTCAAAGAAGGGTGACCATTTTCTGATTATCTATCTAGCTATTGCCAGACGCCTCAATCCCGCACGGGGTGGCCACAAACAAATCGCCTCTGTGTCGCTATGTCCCTCGCCATTTCACTACCTCGCTCCCAACTCACACCCCCCTCTCTCATGTACCTCTCCACTCCATCCCTCCATCTCATCCTCGGCCTCCCCCTCCCTCTCCCCCCCTCCACCTCACTCACATACACTCTCTTCATCAGTCTTTCACTCTCCATCCTCTCCACATGCCCAAACCACCTTAACGTGTTTCTCGTAACACTTCTTATCACGTCCACATTTACTTCCTCATTTGGTAGTCTCTCTCCATGTGACTCCACATGCTTCTCTCAAATAACTCATTTCCACTGCTCTCACTCCTGACTTCTGTCCTTCCAACAGGGTCCAAGCTTCACTTCCATATGTTAGAGTTGTTATCACAATACTGTCATGTAACAACTTTTTCACTTCCATGCTCACTTCCTTGTTTCTTATCACTGCGTTCAACGAACCAGCAACCTTCCTTCCCTGCTGCACCCTTTCAAGCAATTCACCCTCCAGACTTCCATCCTTACTCATCACACTACCCAAGTACTTAAATGCACTCACATTCTCCATATCCTTCCCATCCAGTCTCACTGTACATTCACTGGCTTCACTTCTCTCGAAGACCATCACTTTACTCTTCCCTACATTCACCTTTAGATTCCGTTTCTTACACATTCTCCCAAACTCATCTACCAAGCCTTGCAGCTCCCCTTCATCGTCATTCAACAAAACAGTATCATCTGCAAATAACAGTACAGGGAGTTTCCAAACACTGCCCTCTCACCTTTAGATTCCGTTTCTTACACACTCTCCCAAATTCATCTACCAAGCCTTGCAGCTCCCCTTCATCGTCACTCAACAAAACAGTATCATCTGCAAACAACAGTACAGGGAGTTTCCAAACACTGCTCTCTCTCACTAGGGCCGCTCCAACATCCACTGCCCGACCTTATATCTCTTTTATAACCCCATCCATGTACAGATTGAACAATCATGGTGACAGGACACATCCTTGTTTCAGTCCAACCTTCAAATGGAAAGATTCACTCAGTTTGCTATCCACACGCACTGCACCCTTAGCACCCTCATACATACTCTTCTTTGCCTTCAACAACTTCCCATCCAGTCCATATATTCTTAATACTTTCCACAATTCTTGTCTATCCACCCTGTCATATGCTTTCTCCAAATCCATGAAGGCTGCATACAACTTCTTTCCCTTCTCTAGAAACTTTTCCGCTAAAGATCGAAGAATGAATATCTGGTCTACACAACCTCTTCCCTTCCTAAAACCTCCCTGTTCTTCTCCAACTAATTCCTCTGTTATTTCTCTAACTCTGTCAATAAGTATCCTACCATATACTTTTCTTACTACACTAAGAAGGCAAATGCCCCTATGATTACCACACACTTCTTTTTCCCCTTTTCCTTTGTACAGAGGAATAATTATACCTGACTTCCAGTCCTCCAGGAGTGTACCTTCCTCCAAGATCAATCTGCACACCTTCCACATCCATTCTATTACTATCTCTCCCCCATGCTTCAGCATTTCACCACACACTCCATCAATTCCTGGGGCTTTCCCCATTTTAACTTTCTTCATTGCTTCCACCACTTCCCTGCTACTGATTTCTTCCTCTCTTCTCACAACCCTCCTTCTCCCCGCCATTCCCCAGCCGCTTATACTTGCATTACTTTCATTCTCTATGTTCAACAATTCATTAAAGTGTTCTCTCCATCTATTCACTTTTTCTCCCTTCTCCACTAGTAGTAATCTACCATTTTTTATTTTTCACTCCCCCACTAACTTCTTTGGCACCCTGCCTAGCTCTCTTTACGTCTTTCCAGAACATTTTCTTACATTCCCTCCACTTTGTACTCAAATTCCTTCCAAATTCCTCATCCACTTTCTTCTTACTCTCTCTTACTAATCTTTTCACCTCTCTCCTCCTTTCTACATATAACTCTCTCATCCACCTCCCAGCTTCTTCGACGCCCCTGTTCTTCATGTACTCATTATATGCTTTCTTCTTCTTTTGTGCCACAGCCTCTCTCACCTCTTCCATCCACCATGCTGTTCCCTGAACCTCCTTTCGTCTTCTCTTCACCCCACACACCATCTTACATGCTGCACAGATTTCTTCTGTGAATATCTTGCACACACCTTCCACGTCTGCCATCTGCTCCAATCTATATTTACCCAGTCGCTCCTCCACTTACCTTTTATATTCAGCCTTTATTCCATCCTCTTGTAACTTTTCTACCCTCCTTGTAAGAGGTACTTCCAACTGTCCTTCCCTTCTTCTCTTCCTCCATCTTGTTTGGTTTCTGATTCTGGCCACCACCAAGTGGTGGTCAGAAAGTCCACTCCCCCAACCTCTATATTCTCTTGCATCCATTACACATCATCTCATCCTTTCATCCACACACACATAGTCAGTCATTGCCTTCTGTTCATTCAGTTCACCATCCACCCTTCTCAACACTCGCCATGTATACCTATGGATCATTTTGTGCCTGAAGAGGGTATTAGCTAACACCAACCCCTTCCCGGCACAAGTGTCCACTACGCCATTCTCATCCATCTCTGCAGGCACACCCCACTCACCAACCACTCCATCCACCTTCTCATTCCCTACTTTTCCATTCATATCTCCCATCAGAAACACACTCTCATTCCTTTCAAACTTTTCCAAGCAGGCTTCCACATTTGTCCAGAACTCTTCTCTCACTCTACTTACATGATCTTGCATTGGCGCATACACGCACACAATTGCCCACATTTGTAGTCCAACTTTCACTCTTACCCACACAATCCTTGACCCAACTGATCAATACTCTCATACATTCTCCTTCCATCTGTTACTCACAGCAATACATACTCCTTCGTTTGCCCTCTCATTCTCACCTACTTCCGCGCATATACCCCATCCATACTCCCATTCTCTCATACTCTCACCTCACCATTTAGTTTCAGTTAGTCTACATATATCCACTTTTGCACTTTCAAGCACCTGTACAATCTCTCTTTCACCTCATCATTCATACCCCTTATATTCCAAGTTGCAATCCTTACAAAGTCCTTTGTCCGGTCCTTTTTCGTCAACTTTTGGTTAGTCCTGGTCTGAGGCTTCTTGTTCGTATCTTTAGTTAGTTGTTTTACAGGGTTGGGCACTAACGCACCACCAACACTTTTAGTCGCCTCTTACGACAAGCAGGGATACTGGGGGAGAATTCTTAAAAAAAAAAAAAAAACTTTCCTATCATAGCCATGTCTCCAGTCACCAGTATGGGTTCTGCAAGGAATCTTCTTTTCAGACTTCTGGTCATCGTCTTTTCAGCAGGGGCATAGCGAAGGGGGGAAGGGGGGAGGAAGCGCCCCCTCCCCCCGTGAGGGTCTTGAAATTGAATGGGGCTAAATAAATAAGTCTTTAAAAATAAATAAATTAATAAACAGTAATCCCTCCATTATCCGACATAATAGAGCCAAAGGCATGTCCGGATATTGGTTGTGTCCGGATATTGGTCCTGAAGCTCCAGCACTGGTTTTTCATGACCCTAACCTAACCTATCTTAAATCAGAAAACTACTTTCCTACCTCCCTAGTGGACATGTATAGCATTTATTTAGGTCCCTTTTCACATAAATAATGCATACATAGCATGAATTTATTGAATTTTAACCAAAAAATGATGATTTAGGGGTGAGTGAGTCATAGGAGCTCAGAACTTGCCAGCATAGTATAAGTAAGTATCGGACATGGAAATCATCTTTTCTCACATTTTATGCACTAAATTATTGGATACAAAGCATCAAATACAGTAAATGATGTCAATTGCTACCAGAAAAACGGTTAGGTTAGGTTAACTTAGGTTAAGTTTGGTTAGGTTAGGTTAGGTTATGACCGGACATCAAATTCACTGCTTCAACCTTTTTCATAGCTGGTGCACTTAATAACCATGCATGAAAGAATCAAATTAAAAGCAGGAAATTATGATTAACACAATGTTAGGTTAGGTTAGGTTAGGACCGGACATGAAATTCACTGCTTCAACCTTTTTCTAGCTGTTTTACTTAAGAACCATGCATGGAAAAATTAAATAGCAAGCAGGAAATTATGATTAACATTTAGGGTAATTTTCTAACACACGTACAGCATCATGAAAACAGGTTAGGCATGAAAATCTTTATGGTAACCATAGGTTAGGTTAGGTTAGGACTGGACATGAAATTCACTGCTTCAACGTTTTTTCTAGCTGTTTTACTTAAGAACCATGCATGGAAAAATTAAATAGCAAGCAGGAAATTATGATTAACATTTAGGGTAATTTTTCAACACATGTACAGGATGATGAAAACAGGTTAGGCATGAAAATCTTTATGGTAACCATAGGTTAGGTTAGGTTAGGTTAGGACCGGACATGAAATTCACATCTTCCACCTTTTTTCTAGCTGCTTTACTTAAGAACCATGCATGGAAAAATTAAATTGCAAGCAGGAAATTATGGTTAACATTTAGGGTAATTTCTTAACACATTAACAGCATCATGAAAACAGGTTAGGCATGAAAATCTTTATGGTAACCATAGGTTAGGTTAGGTTAGGACCGGACATGAAATTCACATCTTCCACCTTTTTTCTAGCTGTTTTACTTAAGAACCATGCATGGAAAAATTAAATTGCAAGCAGGACATTATGATTAACATTTTTGGTAATTTTTTAACACATGTACAGCATGATGAAAACAGGTTAGGCATGAAGTTAGGGTACTTACGAACAAAAAGCGGCCGTCCTGATGTAATGACCCACTCTATCATCTCAGACTCTGACAGGAAGACCTTGCACCTGACACACCTTTCCAATTGAGAATCACCAGCACTTCTCACCAACACTTTCACCAAGGTTTTTTTTTTTTTTTTATAACTGGAATAACATCACTTCACTGCACTGTACACAACAGTAAATTCCCGTGTGGTCTAGTGACGATCCCTGGAGAATTTAGTCGCTGTCAGAGTCCGAGATGAGCAGACGGAGGCGGCGTAGGGGCATCTTGGTGTGACGTGGTGATGCACTATCCACTACAGAGGACTCCGAAGATAGACGCAAACTAACATCCAGTGGTGATTCAGCCGTGCCTGATGTGCTGGGCTGTGGATTGGAGCTAGAAGGCCTGTCTTTGTGAGATGATGGTGTGGAGTGAGAGTGGACGACGGCGGGGTTGACTGGCTTGAAAAAACTCTCAATGGTTGATTGACGCAGAGGACGACGATTTTGACGATTAATGATTCGTTGCCTGAAACCTCGCACTTTACTCGCCAATTCCAATGACCCCATCTCTCTGTCGCAGTCCGGGTGTTTTAGGTAGTCAAGGATGAACTCCACATTGTGCCGGATTGTGCTCAGCCTGGGGATCGTTGGGGCAGTTGCAACCTGTGAGGAGTCAGCATCATCATCGCTGTCCTCGTCAGAATCTTCCTGCTGGGTACTGGGACCAGCAACAGTAGATGCGATCTCGGTATCAGACATGATCTGATACCCAGGATCGCCCTCGTCGTCATCCAACCACTCGCGCACTTCGTTGACATCCACATCGTCTCCACCCGTACGAGGCCTTGCATGAAAGTCATCCACGTCAAAACTCAGAAAATCGTGCACCGCATCACTTCCATGAAGTAGGCGAGACAACCATTTTCTAAAGTCTTGACAGAGACTTCATTCCATGCATTTGCCCAGTTGTAGATGGCAGACTTGAGGGTGTATCGGCGAATGTTTTCGAGTGTTTTTTGTCCGCGCATGTCACGTCCTTCCCTGCGATCGTCCTCGTCCTCGTACACAACCATCACCTCGTCCAAAAACTTCCGTCGGTATAGCCTCTTCGTTGCCACAATCACTCCCTGGTCCATTGGTTGGATGAGAGCAGTTGTATTAGGTGGCAAAAACAGACACCTGATGCGACCATTCTCTGCCACCAACTCCTTGTCTGATGGATGCGCAGGTGCATTGTCAAGAATGAGGAGGGCCTTTACCTGGTCTCATCAGATTTTCAGTGTCTCCGTCTGATAACGAATGACCTCCTTAACAAAGTGTTGGTGGAACCAATTCTTGAAGATCTTGGTTGTGAACCAAGCCTTCAGAGAATGATACCACATGACAGGAAGGGCATTCATTAATCCTCGAAGGCACCTAGGCTGCTTTGCATGGCCTACAATAACGGGCTTGAGCCGGTGCATGCCGTTAGCATTGGCACAGCACAAAGCAGACACACGTTGCTTCGAGAGCTTGGGGCCAGGTAAATGCTTCTCCGTCTTCTCAGCGAGAGTCTTTGTGGGTATTGAACGATAAAAGAGGCCAGTTTCATCAGCGTTGTAAACTTGACCGAGAGTGAGGCCCTCCCTATCAATCAAGCCATTCACCTTCTGCCGAAACTGTTCTACTCCTTCGTCGTTAGCGTCCAGAGCTTCGCCATGGGTCTTACGGTTGGTAAGTCCGTGTCGTAACTTAAACGCGAAGAGCCAACCTTCAGATGCCTTGAAGTCTCGGGCGTCGTGTAGCCTTGCGAACTTTTCAGCAGCAGCTTTCAGCTCCGTTCCAAGTACCAACACACCAGCAGCTCGTTGTTGTCGATACCAAGTCAACATGGAACGGTCAATGTCTGCATACTTAGGAGTAAACATCACCTTCCTCTGCACGTTTCATCTGGTCTTCGATGCGAAATCAGCCGTGTACGCTGTAGTTTGTCTCGGGACTTCTTGATATCAAACAAGGTGGAGCGAGAGAGGTTGAACTCACGTACGATGCGCCCTGTTGACCAGCCGGCGTCCACCTTGTCCAATATCTGCCTCTTCTTCTCCAGAGTCAGAACCACTCTCTTCCTCTTCTCAGGAGGCGGGGCCATCATCACACACATGATGAAGAAGGTGAAGAGCAGTATCAAGCACTGTAGGAGGTAGGGTATCATCACAAAAGCAATCACTTCGGCCGCCATTTTCGGAGTTGTTCACGAGGGAGGAGGGGAGTGGGTAATGGCAACCGATAGTGGCGTCACGAGTGTAAACAGAGGGGATCGGTGCGCACGGGAAATTCAAACTGACGCGGTCCCAAAAAATCGAAAATTAATCGATTTTTTTTCAAATTTTTTTGCATTTTGGGGGTTGGGCAGCCCAGAATGTCCGGTTAGTGAGTATGTCCGGTTATTGGACGTCCGGATATTAGAGGGATTACTAATAAATAAATAATAGACAGAGAGAGAGAGAGAGAATCATGGTGAGTCAGTGAAGCACTCTGTATCAAGTAGGCTAGAGAACGTGTCCACGTCTCTTGCTTATTATGCTTACAGCTTTATATTCTTTCAAGTTCAGAATTACTTCAGTTCCTTGTCTTCTATGGAATAACAGTGAAAGTTTGTTCGTTCTTCCAGGGCTATATTATATGCGCAAGGTTTCTTTTGCAATTTTTAAGCAATGTGCTGGATGAATCTCGCAGAAAAGGAATAATTGTAATTGTAAATTGAGAAAAATTAAGTATCAGATAATTTTTGTTTTCACATTTAGGAAAAAAATGAACAAAACTGTTGGAGTTTGTTATGTGTGTTACAGTACAGTACTATCCCAATTGAATACCCCGACCGACAAGATTAAGTTATTTAGCATATTCTAAAGGCTATCTTTTGGTTTAATGAAGTAGGTAAAAATTCCAGTGCATGGCACATTAATATTTATAGATGATGTGTGGACAATGGAAGTCTATCTTAATATGTTGTACTTGAGTCGAGATACCAAGAGATCTGTGAAATATTTTAAATTTTATTGCGTTCCTTTAGAACACAATAATATGTTTTTGTTAACTTATCACCTTTTGTCAGATTAATTTTGACATTTCCAGGCTCCAACTAACTTAGCTAAGATTATTATGCTCTCAGTGGCGAGGAAAATGCACATGAGACTCCCTAATCCATTACTGTTCTATTATTCCATAAGGATCATTAAAAAAATTCTTTTTTCAGCCAAAATCATTTTCTTGCTCCATCTTTCGCCATTTTTACTATAATGAGGTATCACCTAAATATTCCAACACATCCCTTCATAAGCCTCAGAAATCCCTTAAAAGTACTTAATTTTCACAATTTTTCCTGAGGGGGGTGCTCACAGCACCCCCTGCAGGCCCCCCCCCCCCCCACAGTCTCGCTTCTCTCCCCCCGCCCCACCTTTTCAAGAATCTATAGACATTTTTCTCCCCCCCTCCCCCCACTTGTGAACTGTCTGGCTATCCCCCTGTTTTTCGGTAGATCGGTAAAAGCTGTGCCATTGCACTTGACATCTCAAAAGCATTTGATAGAGTCTAGCAATAATCTTTAATTTCCAGACTGCCCTCTTATGATTTCTTTCTCTTTATCTGTACCTTCATTTCTTTTTTCTTTTTTTTTCTTTTCTTTCGTTCTATAGCTATTGTTGTAGATGACCACAATTCTTCTCATAGAGCTATCAATAGTGGGGTTCCTCAGGGTTCTTTCTTATTAACAACTCCCTTCCTTCTATTCATCAGTGACCTTCTAAGCTGTACGTCTAACTCTATCCACTCATACTCTGATGACTCCACCCTTCACCTTTCTATTTGCTTCTTCAGTGGCCACCATAACATTCACTTCAACAAACACAGGATGATTTTATGGCACACCTGGTGTTTGACTTGGCTTACATCTGTGAATGGGATGAAAGTAATCTTGTTGTTTTTACCATATCAAATCATCTGTTTTTTCATCAGTTCTTACATATTTCAACCTGTCAAAATCTTCCACAGGAATAACCTATAGTTTTTAACAGTATCCAGTTCAATCTTGCATCATCTGGGAAAATACATGGGGTTTCATTCTCTCGGGTTTAATCTTGGAAAGATCATATTACCTCTCTTGTACAATCTGTTTTAAAGGAGATTAGATGTGCTAAGCGGACTCCGTGCTTTCTTTACCCTAGCACTGTTGTTGAATTCTTACAGGAGTTTTATTCTCCCCTGTTCAGAGTACAGTTCTCATGTGTGGGGAAGCCCCCCAGATGTTGCTGTTCTGTGAAGGATGGAGGCAAAGACTTTTCTTCTCATCAACTTTCTTCCTCTTACTGGCTTCCTTTGATCTCTGCAATTGCCGCTGTAGGAAACTAGGCAAACCACACTCACCGGCCTCACAACGTGAACAGCCAAGGTTCCCGGTTGCATACCACAGGAACCTTCCGATGACGCCATCACTCGTGACTTAGCAGGTGTGTGCGTGCGCACTCACACTAATTACAATATACACTAACACTCTCGTCCTCTCTTCTTAATTTGACAGAAGATTCCAAGGACGAAGCTGGATGGTCTATTTGCGTCTGATACACACTATGTATCCAATACATAGACTTTTGTGTGAGTTCCATCAACACCCGATACGCACTATGTATCCAATACATACACTTTTGTTTAATTACTATCAAGTGAGACCTGGGCAGTAAAGGAAGAGGATATTTGCAGATTTAAACATACAGAAATGACAGTGATTAGGTGGATGTGCAGTGCGTCCCTGCGTGCAAGGCCTGGGGGGGCTGTGTTTACGATGGAAGAGTTGAGAGGTAGGATGGGACTGGAGTGTATAGGTGTGGTGATGAGAAGAGGTAGGCTGAGGTGGTTTGGACATGTGGAGAGGATGGGGGATGATAATTAGGTACAGAGGGTGAGAGGTGTTAATATTGGGGGAGGGGTTGGGAGGGGTAGACAGAGAAAGACATGGGATGAGGTCATTAAGTGTGACTTAAGGGTTAAGGGACTGAACAGGGAGGCTGCCAGGGATCGAGCAGCATGGAGAGCCACCATTAGGTGACCAAGGCCGATGCATGCAAGCATGTTGGAGCCTTCAAAAATGAAACGAAGACCCAGTCTGTGGCCACATACAGATATGTGATGTCTCTTGAAGTATTATAAACTTTCTAGTCTCGGCTGACTGCTGCACGCAGCCGCTCGGTCGAGGCACCTTTCTTGGTGGGACAATCAGCCAGTTGTTGTAATGTATCCACCCAGGATACCTCATCAATCTCCCCCCGCTCCAACATGTCCTGCAACACAGCAATATCAATGCGCAATCTCCTGTCGTCTACGCTCCTACAGGAGTAAAGGGCGTCCATCAGACTCTTGTTGTCGACAAAACACTTTATTTTGATCTTTCCACATCCAGAAACCTCATGCAATATGTTGGAGAGATATACAGCAGTTTCAGCACATTCAAGCAGCACCAACGCCTCAGCAGATAAGGTAGATTTGACAACCCTCCTGATCTTTCTTCTCTGCCAGAATATAGGATATCTTGCCTCACTAGCATCTCGTAGGAAGGTCACAAAACTTCCCTGAGATCCATTGCCTACAAGGTTGGCAAATGAGGCATCCGAAAAGCACTCTATGTGACAGTCCTCGATCGGCCCCATTCTTGGAATGTATAGCTTCATGTTGTCAGTCTTCACCCTTGAGATCACCTTATTGAGTCTAAGCAAATCCGCTACGGTAGCTCAGTTGCTATTCACACTCAACTTACACACGTCCAAGGCAATACCTGGCCGAGTGTGTGTGGCAATCCAATTGAGTTGCCCAATTAATGCTCGGTACTCCATTTTCTCAGACTCGGACAGCTCCCCTGATTTTACTGCTGCACGATGTTTACTCAGCGTGACTAGTTTCAAAGATGAAGCATACTGGAATTGGTCGAGCGTTATGCTGCCATTGATGTTGGAGATGACATTGAGACCAACGTATTTGAAGGCTTTTGATTCTGAACTGCCGATGAGGAATATTTGACTCAAACGATTTATCACTTGCTGTTCGAACTCATGTGTACCAGCCCAAAGGAAGTCGTCGACGTAGATGCATACAATGTCTCTGACTTTGCCACCATTGCTCCAAGAGAACAGCGCTGAATCAGTGATGACACTTTAGCTCCGAGACTCAACAACTGATTTTTTACGCGCAGATACCAATGCCTAGCAGCATCACAAAGGCCGTAAACAGTTTTCTTTAGTCTCCATAACTTACCATTTGCATATTCAGGCGGAGGGCGCAAATGAACAACTCTCTCAATGTCTTTACCTTGCAAGTAGGCAGCTTTCACGTCCATAGTGTGGCAGTCCCACTGGTTGGTGTAGGCCAGAGAAAGTGCCAAACGCACTGCTTCCTTTGAACAAGTAGGCGAGTCTTTTCGGAGATCTACTGTGTCTTCCTCAAATCCTCTGGCGACTAAACGGGCCGTAACAATAGGCTTTCCATTTTTCAGTTTTTCTGTCACAACCCATCGAACCGTTATGGCACCTTGCCCAACATCATCTACTTCCTCATACACATCATTATTCTGCCAATTTGTAATTTCATTTTCCATAGCGCATAATACGGCCTCAGAGTTGAAAAGAACAAGCCTTTCTATGTCATCATCAACCACATCCCATTCGCTAAGATCCTTCTCCAGATCTATCCAATCAATGCTGCCGTCAGAGTCCCTCTTCAAATTATAGCAGTTTTTGTACTTTCCAGTGGCTTTACCTGCCCGTACTCATAATCCTTCCAGACACCAACTCTCCACTTTCTGAATGTATTCCCTTTATACGTTGACCAACAGAAACTTTGGGAAGCTGATTAATCGGAACAGAAACTGTGGGAGGCTCATCAATTGGGACCACACCATCTTCCGACTCGTCATCTGGTGGATAGTCATTCAACACTTGCGGAGGATCGTCATTAGGCTTCTCCTGGACAACATTGTTCTTCTCATCACTGCTGACACCACTTTCAATTGTAGTGTCTTGCTCTGGCGCACGCGCTAGACAACATAGGTGCACTTGCACGTATACACCGCTGTGTCTCACCAGAATTTGTTTCCCATCTCTGCCTATTACAATTCCGGGACTGTGCCACTCTATTTCTTTTGTAGAAGACTTAATCTCCATTTCGGATGCCGTTTAGGTCACTCGAACGTACGTTGTGCTTCAGAGCCCTAGCCAAGCGTTCATCTGATTCGGTCTTTATAAACTCGTCTAGCTAAATGAAGAGCGTTCAAGTCATCTCTCACAATTTTCGATGGTGATGAAGGTTCCAAGGCTGGAGGATCATTTGCGTACACATTAGGCAGACCAGGGTTTTGACCAAAAACAAGTTGGTTAGGAGAAAAGCCTGAATAGTTGGTGAGAGCATTTCTTGCAGATACTGCCCATGCCAAGGCCACATCCAATTCACACTGGCTATCAGCCATTATCTTCCTATCAATGTCACCAATGACTGCATTTTGACGCTCACAGACTCCGTTGCTCCAAGGACTCTCTGAAGACGTTGTCATGATCTTGATATTGAAGGCCTCTCCCAGTGCTCGTATTTCCGCATTGTTGAATTCACAGCCATTGTCTGTCAGAATTTTTCTAGGTGCGCCAAACACAACAATCCAGCTCCGAAGTATTCCTTTGATAATGGTGGGCGCATACTTATCCGCGATTACTATCGCATTACAATACCTGGTCACCAAATCAACAAGGACGAAGAAATAATGCCTTCCCCAAGCTTTTAAATCCATGGCTATGGCTTCGTTAAACTTAGACGCCATGGGCAAACTGACTACGGGTCGGGGCTTGGCTTTCTTAAATCTGCAACAGACTGTACAAGCATCAGATACATCCTTGATAGCCCGTTCCAGTTTTGAACTTTTAATTCCCGCATCTGTGATCAGTTTAATTAGTTTTGCCGATGATGGGTGTCCAAATTGCCTGTGAAGCTTCAAAGCGTTTTTTTCTACATCACCCCCACGAGATGCCAACATGGTTGTTTCACAAAATTCACGATCTAGTCATAAGGAAATTGGAAGTAAGTAATGGCCTGAAGATGAGGACTTTAAATCAATGATAGTTCCACAAATTTTGACCTGGTCAGTTCCAAGGTTAATCAACATTTGTGCTTTTTTCATGGAACATCTACTCAACAGCAAGGGAATATTGCAGTCCACAACATCAGTCACGATGGTAGCACGCATGTTTCCAATGTAGCAGGGCAGAGTAACACGTTTGAGGGAAGAAACTGTGACACCATCAGCAAAGGTAAACACTGAGGATGACGCTTCTTCTCTTATAGCATCACGTTCGTAATCAGTGAGCTCACTTAGATAGCAATTGATCCATTCAACTCCACATACAGTTGTAGAACACCCTGTGTCTAGAAGAGCACATCCCTTAGATTCTTCTACCGGAGTCTGTGACTTACCTTTACTAGCGGCATCATCCACATAGCACATAAATAACAACAGATGCACTGTTTCAGAATTCTCTTCTCGACTGCCGTCATTTTCGTATGCATCCGGACAGTCATGTGCCCAATGAAATCTAGAATCACATACGAAACACCTCGATACCTTTCCGTCAGACCCAAGTGGGTTCTGCCTCCCGCCGGTGGATGAGCTTTGGGGAATTCTAGCAGATACGGTTGAACATCGGCCACTACCCCGACGTCGATCACGTATTGCACCACCCCGCAACATTCTCCGTCCTCGTTGAGTACCTCTAGCATAAAACGTTTCCTCACCCTCAACTTCGTCACTCCAAAATACCGGTTCACCTTTCACCTCCCGGGCGGACACCGATGCCTCGTTCTGCCTGCCAATTTCACCAGCAAAAATACGATTCAGGGCAGATTTCATATTTTCAAATGTTACCTCAGTTATCGCGGACATCACTAGTTGTCGCTCACTGTCTGAAAGTTTGCATGCAGCTAAGAGCATAAAAGCCATCACAGAATTTGGCAGTTCCATGTCCTGCTTTGTAAATTTGAAATAAACATGCTCAAATTCTGTCACGAACTCACGAATGTTCATATCACTGGCTCTTCTGAAGTTGTACAGCTCATAAAAAGATGCAAACTGTCGACGTCCTTTGTCCACGAGAAATAAACCGTCTAATTTTTTCAGCAGGGTCTGAACACCATCCTTCTGCTTCAGAACATCCGCATCAATCTCCGAAGGCGCCACCCTCGCTCTTCCAGACAATGACAGGTGAATAGCTAAGGCTTGTTTTTCTTTTGCTAGGTCCGTTAGTTCGCACCAAATGCCAATGTCTGTTTTTCCAGCTCTCATATGCAGAATCATTTTCAAGTTTTGGAGGCCACTTGGTCGAACACGACGCCATTATTCCAAACTACGCTCTGCTACCAGTGTAGGAAACTAGGCAAACCACACTCACCGGCCTCACAACGTGAACAGCCAAGGTTCCCGGTTGCATACCACAGGAACCTTCCGATGACGTCATCACTCGTGACTTAGCAGGTGTGTGCGTGCGCACACACACTAACAACAATATACACTAACAGCCTCACTACTGCTTCTGTATTCTATCGCATTTGCGATTGTCATTGCACCTCAGAACTGTATGCTTGCATCTCTCTACCACTATGGCGGGCAAATAGCACCCATCTGGCAGAAAACTCTCATCCCTTTTCCGTTCAACTCACTTATGAAAGAGTTAACCATGGCCAGTGGTATAAGGGCCTCGATGTGTAGCAGAAGGATTCAGCAGAGAGGATATAATATTAACAAATGAATGTGAGGCTTTGGTATGACATCAGTCTGAACGGTTGAAAGTGAGAGCATTGGAAGAATTTGAGCAAAGTATGTGAATTGCATTTGACAATATGAAATGCAGAGGTGCTTGAAAGAGGGAAAGGAAGTATATTGATGAAGGTCAAGAACCAAATTACTTAGGCGTGGTTGGATAGAGTGGTTAGGAGTACGTTGAAAAAAAAAAAAGTTGGGGGGTATTTATGAGGGTTTGAGGGTGGGAAAAGGCATGGAGGGCAAAGGTAAATGGATATGGCAAATGAATGTATGAAAACAATGAATGAAAGATCAAGAAACAAAAGATTGATCAGACACCACGGTGATCCTTAAGGATCTTATCTTTAACAGGGTTAAGTCACTAGCGCCATAATCAACAGTACTTTTTCTAAGTAATACCACCAAGGAGAGAACAAGCCGTGTAACCTTTAATTTTAATGAGCTACTGGAGTCGAGCCTCGGGTTCATATGTCTGTAGCACCAGTCGAGCAGGCCAGTACACTCACGGTGGATGGAAAGCTGATGACAGGGAGAGCTGGAGCTTCCGTCTCATCAGCCCTCAGGACTGGTTCCTGACTATCCCCCTTTGCTGAACTTTTTCAGTGTTTCAGTAACACAGAGAGTAGGCCAGCATGCTCTCCAATATAAGTTTCTCTAACTGTTAACACCAAACTACATTCACACTACACACTACACTTCTTTTTCAAAATTTAACAAAAATGTCGACTAATAACCAAGCCTCGAAATCCCTGGAGGGGGGGGGACCAAAAATGCCCCCACCATCCGCCCCTCTCCCAGTGACGACTCTATGAGCTGCCTGGAACCACTGTCTAACTCACTTCTTCTTCATTTCTGCAGCATTCACGGCCTTTCCTCTAACTTTCACTCTGTTGAGCACCACCTCTCCTCCTCCAAACTTCACCTTCTCTTCCTTACCGAGACTCAGCTGTCTGAGGCAACTGACAGCAAACCCTTTTCTGTATCCTCCTACTTTCTCTATACTCATTTCAAAGCCAAAGGTGGCTGTTGTGTATATGTACGCAACGATCTATCTTGCTTTCGTGTTCCTGAACTTGATTCTACTGACTTCTCTACTCTCTGGCTTCAGCGCTCCTGATATTCTCTGACTAAATTACTAAATATATCTGCGCTGTTTACTTATCATCTAATTCTACTGACTATGAAAAATTCTTCGACCATTTTACTTCCATGATGGAACACATTCTATCCATTTTTCCTTTCTCTGAAATCTCCATTCTAAGAGATTTCAGTATTCACCACCACCTTTAGCTCTCCTCTCCTTTCACTGATCCACATGGTGAACAGGCATATATCTTTTCTATTAATTAGGTAGAGCAGCTTGTACAGCACCCTACCCATATCCCTGACTGCCTTGGAGAGAGTTCCAACATACTTGACCTCTTCCTAACAACTAATCCTTCTGCTTACACTGTTAATCTTTTCTCTCCATTGGACTCCTCCAGTCATAATCTTATTACCTTAACCTGTCATATCGTTCCTGTATGGCCTGTGGACCCTCCAAAGAAACGTCATCTGTGGCACTTTGAAGCTGCGAACTGGGAGGCCCTTAGGCAGTACTTCTTTGATTTTCCTTGGAATGATTATTGCTTCCATGGCTGGGAGCCATCTGAGTGTGCCTTGTGCATTATGGGGGTTATTCTCTCGGGCATGGAAGCATACATTCCTGTCTCATATCCTTTGACTAATGCATGACAGCCTTGGTTTAATCATGCTTGTTCTAATGCTGTCCACAACAAGGAGAGGGCCTATAAAAGGTACCGGAGCAACCCACCCCTGAATAACATCTTTTTCATGTTTCTCCCCGGAATCGTGCTAAGTCTGTTCTTCGCTCTGCTAAAAATAATTTCATCTGTACTAAATGCTTTCAACTCTCTAACTTGAATTCTTTCCGCTCCTTCTAGCACCTTGCCAAAAACCTTTCTAACAACTTTACCTCATTATCCTTCCCTGCTCTTTTCTACTCTGATGGCTCTGTAGCAGTTTCTTCTACTGATAAAGCAGATCTCTTTGTTCAGACTTTCTCCTCCAATTCCACCTTAGATGATTCCGGTGCTGTTCCTCCATCACCTTGACTTCCTCATGGCTGATATTAACCCGCCGAGTCCCACCAACGTACGATGCACGTCGCTACTTTTATCCGCGGACAGACCCAATGACGTGCATCGTACGTCACTCAATTGCAAGGCCCATTGTGTGCACATTTTTCAACATTCGCGGGTGATTTTTTGTAGGCATACGTGGGAGACCTTCCTCTACCTGCTTTCAAGTGGGGATACTGCCTGGTCCCACCTAACCCCCCTTTCCCCCCTCCCTCCCTCCCACACTGGGCAATTCACCAGTTAGCATTAACCTGGCCGGTAACGGTATGTTGCCCCACATTCTCTCTAATGACGAAATTCACGGTGAAAGTAATTCCTGAGGTGGAGGACAAAGAAACAAAGAAGCTAGAGGTAGAAACAAACAGAAGTGATGAGGTGGTAATGTCGTAAAGGAAGGTGCCATATACTGGGGTTTTGGGTGAGTGAACAGTGCTTATAAACGCCTATATTACTGTGTGAAAACCAATATAGACTTGTACTACACATGAATTCGTACCAAATAAATGAAATAAATACGTAATGTAAAGTGGCTTGAATTACCCTTCCGTAGTTCGTTTTCTTTAGCCAGGTACCCTGAAAAAGAAGGAAAACGTAAGGTTGAGTGACACCTGTATCAACATTTCTAACCGCAGAATCGCGATTTCTCTATGAATTTTCGATGTTTCTCACAAAAGCGAACGTTTCAGCCAAAAAACAAAAAGTCGAAAATCGGTCGGGACCTGGGGGTAGGCTGGGTAAAAAACCGGTCGGGACTGGGCGGGTTAAAATTTCTTCAGCTGATGTATTTTCTGCCATCACTGGCCTCAATACTAACAAGGCATATGAGCCTAATGGCATCTCTCCTGTTGTCCTCAAGAACTGTGCTTCCGTGCTTACACCCTGCCTAGGTAAACTCTTTCACCTTTGTCTACCAACTTGCACCTTTCCTTCTTGCTGGAAGTTTGCTCTCATTCAGCCAGTCTCAAAGAAGGGTGACCATTCCCAACCTTCTAACTATCGTCCAACTGCTTTAACATCCTGTGTCTCAAAAGTTATCGAGTGTGTTCTTAACAGAAAATTTTAAAGTATCTACCCTATCACAACCTTCTTTCTGATCGTCAGTATGGGTTCTGTCAGGGACGCTGTACTGGCGATCTTCTCACTTACCTTTCAGACTCCTGGTCATCATAATTTCAGGACTTTGGCAAAAGCTTTGCCATTGCACTTGACATCTCAAAGGCTTTCGATCGAGTCTGGCATAAATCTTAATTTGTAAACTGCCCTATAGCTTCCTTTCTGGTCATTCTATAGCTGCTGTTGTAGACGGCTATCATTCTTCTTCTAGATCTGTCAACAGTGGTGTTCTTCATGGCTCTGTCCTATCACCAACTCTCTTCCTTTTATTCATCAATGACCTTCTAAGCTGTACATCTAACCCTATCCATTCATATGCTGATGATTCCACCCTTCACCTTTCCATTCAGTTCCTGCAATGTCCCATCTCAGTAGTAACTTCAACAAACAAGGGATGAGGCTATGGCACACCTAATGTCTGACTTGGCTGATATCTCTGACTTGGGTAAAAATTATCTTGTTGTTTTTAATGCATCAGAAACTCAGTTTTTACACCTATCAACCCGACACAATCTTCATTAGGAGTACCCACTAATGTTTAATAATGTCCAGCTCAGTTGTGCACCATCCTTGAACATGCTTGGGGTTTCATTCACTCGGGACTTATCTTGGAAGGATCATATTGCATCCCTTGTTAAATCTGCTTCCAAGAGATTAGGTGTGCAAAGCCAGCTCCATGCCATCTTTACCCCTGCACAGTTATTGACTTTATACACAGGTTTTATTTGCCCCTGTTTAGAGTACACTCCCTTCAACCTCTGTCTCTTCACTGCACTGTTGCCTCTTTATCTCTTTTCTATCACTACTTCAATGGTCACTGCTCTGAACTGTCTGCTTGCATCCCTCCACCTCTATGACGAGTGCGTAGCACCCGTCTAGCAACAAACTCTCATCCCTTTTCTGTCCAGGTCTCTAATGCAAGAGTTAACCATTTACTCCCAGTCCTCCATTTATGCAACAGGTCAACTCTGGAACTGTCTCCCTTTGTCTGTATTTCCTACTTCCTATGATCTCCAGTCTTTCAAACGCAGTGTGTCCAGGCATCTCGAAATTAATGGGTCTTGCATTTGGCTCTCTTTTGTATTTTGATTTGTTTTTCTTGGAAGGAACTGTTTTGCAGGCTCAGCCTTTGGTTCTTTCTTCTTCGCATAAAAAAAAAAAAAAAAAAAATTAAAACATATATGCTTTATACCTAAATGAGACCATTAAAAAAAATGGAATACTGATGTATAGTAGTATGCTGACTGAGTTCCATTCATTATATAAATATTTGTAAAGTCAGATAACAGCCACTTGTATCCAACTTTCAGGACGTAAAACGTGGAGCCCAGACACAGATTTACTTGGCAGTATCAGAGGAGGTGGATGGGGTGACAGGGAAGTACTTTGATAACTGTCAGGTAAGAATACAACAGGAACATCCCACTGTATTGAACAAACCCATAACAAAGTTCACTCTTCTAGGCTTCAATTTATCGACCTTCACTATACTGTTGTGGACCCCAGTACGGTATAATATACTCTGCTGTACCAGAATCTCTGTATCAAACTTAACAATATCTGAGATAT
>JAGKTI010001493.1:72095-83730 GCA_018397915.1 Birgus latro | reverse complement strand
TGTTCTTTTTTTAAGATGGCGTCAACACTTTCCGCGCCTACTGTATATATATATATATATACATATATATACACAGTATATATACATATATATAGACTGTACTATGGATACTGGTGGGGACGCTCACCATCCACTCACTTGATGTGGTGCTGCTCTCGGGTGACTTTTCCTCTCTTTTTGTCTGTTGGTGACTGTACACTGAGTGACAAGCCAAATGGTATCCTGTACACCAGGAAACCATTTACCATGCTGGATGGTAACCATATAACTAAACTGTGATGCTTGATGGTTTAGTGGGTAATTAAGGTGCTCCAACCGGATTGAGCCCGTGTAGGTTTATATTCAAGGAGTGGTTGGGGTTTATTGCTCAAGTAATGCCACTCAGGGATGTGTGAGGCTGGTCACTCTCATTTTAAATGTCAGGATCAATTTGCCTATCCCCAGGCTTCTACATGCTTCATGAGACAATACAGGATTAGATGATGTATGTACTACAGATACTTATATACAGTATGTGTATAACAAAACTTCAAATCTTGACAGAATTAATGTTTGTAGCAAAACTTTGCACATGCTACCATTAGGAGAGCAATATTTGACATTTGAGTTTCATTCATATTTTATCTTAACTCAAAGTGTAGTTCAGAGCTTGTTCAAACAGAGACGAGCACAACATCGGGCTGCAGTTGAAACCATGTTGGGTCTTGGTGATCAGGTCAAACAGCAGAAGATGGTCAGTGTCATCGCTTCAAAAATTTTTGAGGTAAGTACTAATTTATGCTGTAGCCAAGGGAGGCTGAACATTGAAGAGGGAGGGGGTGGGGAGAGAGATGAGTAAGGTATCTGGGAAAGAGAGAGAGAGAGAAAGGGAAGGGGGAAGAAAATACAGTAACTCTTAATTGTCCTTTGTCGCAATATCTGGCCCAGCACAATATCTAGTGCTGTTGGCTTGGCTCTGTTAAAGCAATGTCTGGCAAAATTATGCAATATCTGGCATCAAAACAGGACTTACCCAGTGATTCTTACCAATATCTAGTGTCCAGGTGTATCGTCCGGCTCAAAAATGATAGCCAGCCGACTCTATTGCCCATTACTGTACCATTAGCTACTTTATTGTATTTTATACTTTATTTTCATCTTTTACTCATGGGAAAGTTTTTAGGATAGAGGGACGAGATGAATAGTTGTAGAATATCCAGCTCACTGCCGAATATTGCGCCAGTGGGGAGTACTTTGCAATGTCCAATGTTTCACGTTATTCGGCGTAGAGCTTGGCTGAATTACACCGGATAATTGTGAGTTTACTGTGTGCGTAAAAGGTACTGTGAAAGGTCCGAGTGATTTAACAAATATGGCTAATATTGAGTGACAATGCAGCTTACAGTAATGCTATTGCTCTCTTAGTTTAGTTTGATCACATGGAGAAATAATGCTACACAGCTGTTTGTTGCATGCTGTTTCATAAACAGTAACTGGAAAGGATGGGACCTGAGTTGCAAGCAGGTCTGTTCATGTCTCAGTTTGTGGGAGGTTGTATTTTGGGCTTCTTTTCTCATCTACTTCACGGATATCCTCAGTGTGATACAAAAAGCACAACAAAGTATCGTGTTAAGCCTATTTAGGTGGGGAGGGAGAAGTCCTTACTTGATGACATTATATGTCGGCAGTATCTATTCCTAGCTATTTACCTTAATCCTGAAGGAGGTGGCCACAAACAAAGTGCATATATGTCACCCAGTCCTACCATCAGACCACCCTTCCTCAAGCTCACACCTCCTATGTCATTCATATACAGTACCTGGCTGTTACCAGATGGTTGTATTGAGCTGCATGTCTTTGTGGTCAGGTGCTGGGACAAAAGCAGGTGGTGCTGAGGGAGGCTGGTTACATCCCTGGCATGGACTTCCCTGAGGAGGAAACTGTGAGAGATGGTAGGTGTTGCACAAGAGAAATTCAACCCTTTAGTCAGAAGGTGTACTGTATTCCCATAGTTTATAATTATTTCTCCTGAACGATTTCTTCAATTTGGGAAAGACTTCTAATAGTGAAGGGATTAATGAAAGCTGCACCTAACTCTCTAGATTAGGTAAAACTCTGTGGAGACAGCAAGAATATAATTGGTAAGTTGTTCTTGGTCTGAAAATTATTTTGAAAGCTGTTGGAGTACAGTATCTGAAGACTAAATCTTATGAAACAAAAAACCACCATGAGCACAGCAGGACTGATTATCCATTAGATTAGTAATGCTTTTTTCTCATTATTGTTATTGCCTTGAGGAGGTACTGGATGGTGCATTGTAACTCGGTAAAGCACATTCTGTTTTGCAGCTATTGTACAGTACTTGATTGTGCCAGTAAAAACATCTCCATGAATAGGGAGTGTTTAAGGGATGTAATCTTCCATAGTTGTTGTAGTTTTTTTTTTTTTTTTTTTAGCCATACAGTACACTACAAACAGTCCTCTATAAATCTGGATGCGGTCAGAAGTATCACAATCTTGTTCCATTTAGTTGGTGCTGTAATTGGGGGAAATAGGCAAATAAGCATTATAGGTGCCAGTGGAACCATGGGATGCTCATTTTTACAAATTTTTGTCAGTGTACAGAAAAAAAAAATCACAGAAGGCAACTTATAACATGGACTTATTGTATAAAAATTGCATTATATTAGGAATCTGCATTGTAGACTATAACCCATTTACCTTAACTTGGCCAGCACATTGTCCTGTTGCAGTTTATATCATGTAGCTCACTGGGAGAATTAGACAATACCAGCACAATAGCTCTACATCCTTTCCACAGCACTTCTTCATGAGTAGCTTCATATTCTAGTGTTAGTCTCTTGTTACAACTCGGTAATCAAGGTTGAGAGATGGTGATTTTAGGCCAAGTTAGAGTAAAAAGAGTATACTTACAATCCCAGAAAATGACTACACACAGCCTTGTCTCAAACCCTGGAGAACACCGCCTTCCTGGGTGAGATCCTGCTGCACCTGCCAGAGATCACCCATGATATCCTACGCCAGAACCGACCATGGCAGCTCCTCTTCACCTGGGGAGTCTTCTTTGCCACACAATCAAAGTTCCTTGACAAAAGCACAGCTAAATTCATCTACTTGGTAAGAGATCGTGTAGACAACTAATTATGAAGTTTAAATGGCTTACGGTACTCTCGTTGAATGAAAGGTACTTTATGTATAATATTAGAGTTGAAGTAATATCAGGAACTTTGATAGATAGTAAAAAATTACTACACTGTAATTTGTTTAGTGGCAGTGTTATAATATTAATGATGGGTTATCAGGATTAAAATATTTACTATTACCACACTAAAATTTTGCATATGGTATGATAAAAAAACTGTAGCCAACTCATGGATTCTGTACTGGAATGCACTATCACACTAGACCACTGATCTCATATTAATTTTGTATCAGTCCCTGTGACTCACTCTTAGTTTATTATAATCATCTGGAATCAAATAGAATAGAATAATGTATTGTTTGCAGATGATATTGTATTGTTAGGTGAAGACAAAGGGGGAACTGTAAGGCTTGGCAAATGAATTTGGGAGAGTAAGAAACAGAATCTAAGGTGAATGTAGGGAAGAGAGAAGTTATGGTCTTTGAGAGAACTGAAGTCACTGAATGTACAGTGAGGTTGAATGATGAGGAAATGGAAAATGTGAGTGCATTTAAGTACTTGGGTAGTGTGATGGATAAGGATGGAAGTTTGGAGGATGAAGTGCATGAAAGGGTACAACAAGGAAGAAAGGTTGCAGGTTCTTTGAAAGCAGTGATAAGAAATAGGGAAGTGATCATGGAAGTAAAAAAGTCGCTGCGTGATAGTATTGTGATACCAATTCAGACATATGGAAGTAAAGCTTGAACCATGTTGGAAGAACACAAGTCAAGAGTGAGAACATTGGGAAAGAGTTATTTGAGAGGAGCATGTGGAGTTACATGGAGAGGCAATGACAAATGAGGAAGTGAAGGAGCATTGTGGTGTGGATGTGAATGTGATAGAAAGCACTGGGAGAAATACCTTGAGGTGGTTTGGCCATGTGGAGAGAATGGAGAGCTAGAGACTAATGAGGAGATTGTATGAGAGTAAGGTGGAGGGGGGGAGAGGGAGGGGGAGGTTGAAGATGATATGGAGGGATGGAGTGGAGAGGTATATGAGAGAGGGGTGTGTGAACCAGGGGGGAAGGCAGTGAAATGGCAGGGGACAGGGTGACATGGAGGCAATTTGTTTGTGGCCATCCCTTCTTGGATTAAGGTATCTGGCAATAGATGGATAGAATACTAGAGTTGTCTCAGCCATAAGACTTGATGGTGCCACTGTTAACACTCAGGATCCTATGACTCGTAGGTGAATAAAATCATCAGCCATTAGCTGGAACAGAATTCATAAGTTGTCCTGATCATGAGAGGATTAATGGCACCAGTATTAACATTCAGGCTTATGTGATTCACTCTCAAATGAATAAAATAATTTGTTTTAGCTGAAATACTAGAGTTATGACTGACTAAGTGTTAAAAGGAAAAAAAAATTACAGGTGTCACAGGAGCTGGGCCTGGCTGAAAAAGACCCCAATTACACCAACCCATACTCCCGGCAGGACCACAAGAGGTCGTCATCATCATCAACAGCAGCAACAGCAGCCAACAGCAAGACCAAAAAGAAGAAGACTTTCAAGAAGGGTCCACAACTCTCACGACAGTTTGGTGACTTGTGATGACACTGGATATGCTAAATGGAAGGCCCATATTCTTGTCAACTTAAGAGGCTCTCGAACTCCTCTTCCTTACCAGCCTATTTCTGCATTTGGCACATTAAAATTCTCATCTAAAATATATTAACTACAGTCCATCATTAAAATCTAATGCAGTATTTGTATTGGTGAAATGGTACTTTAAATGAAACAACATTGAGTCATGATTTGAGGGTTAAAAGCTCAAAAGCACCTGTTTATGAATTACTATGACTTTATAGTGAATCATGACAAGCTAAGTGAAAAACAGGTGTTAATTTTTAAGCAACTTAATAATGAAATCGTAACTGATAATTACCTCTTGTTGGCCTCAGGCTCATTTGGACATAAATCTGCTGGATTGTAGACTGAATGTGTCCTTTTCCCATAGTCCACCATTCTCCTGTAGGACTGGGGCATGTAACAGTATAACCAGGTAGGGAGGCTCTTCAGTTATATTGATACTATTGCATGAAGGTGTTCAGCACCAATAGCTGCCTGTATACTGTACTACATTCAGTTTGTTTCATTGATGAAGACTCCAACACGCCAGCCTGTATTAAAAATAACAGTAATAGGTAATAATAACAGAGGTGTTGGAAAGCCTCCCGTACCCACAAGGACATGGTGCCAAGACTCCAGGGGCCGTTGCTACTCATAAAACTTCTTGAGCTTAAGTTGCGTATGAGATCACTTGTTAGAATTTTATCCTTACTTAATAAAGCAGCCAAATACTGTATTTCAAACCAAACTAGAGTAAATATTATTTAAAATTACATTAAAACAAAGCCAAACTAGAATGAATAACATTAAAAATATGACAAAGCTAAATTGGAATTAAACCATTGATAGAGAGAAATGTTAATTGGAAAGAATTGGTCAGGATCTTTTATGAATGTAGGCCCAGATAGTGTTGATGAGTTTTGATTGAAGGTTGTTTTACACCACTGACAGCACCAGTGAGTGTGTGTATCTGTGTGTACAGGTTGATGTGTGAATGTTGTCCACAGTGGCATTTTTCACTGTACGGAAGATTGTACAGTAGTAGAAAATTGTAAGTTTATTTATTGTAACCCCTTCAATCTGATGCCATTCCTAATGTTTTATCCTTGGTACCCCCAGACAGTTTTATGCAGCTTAGGAAGGTCTGCTTCTGTAAAGGGGTTAATGAGAATTACATGGCAGTCCTATTTGAAAATCACCCCCAAGCTAAATAAAATTATCTTAAGATAGTAGGATTAAATGTAATATACATCATCAGGCTGAAAGGGTTCAGCTTACCAGTGGCCATATACATTACTGCTAAACTTTACATATTTTCAAGCTTTTGTATGTGCTTGTATACATTGTTTCCTCACCACTGGTTGGTAATCAAAGTTGAGTAAAATAAGTTTAATATTTTAGAGCTTTTAGCATTGCACTTCGTAGAAATGTTTTAGTACAAAAGTTGTGAATTTAATGAGTCAGCTGCTTACTTTGTATCTAATCCTTTGCCTACGAACATAATGGCCATGATAGAATAGTGTTCAGGTCATTGTGTAATTTTATTCTTCTCTTAGCTTTCCATCATTTTATTTGCCCCTCATCTCCAAGTACTGTAACATGATTTTCTGTTATTTACAATACAGGTCATTTTTCTCTTCTTTTTGCCTAGCCCCAGGCTCCTACGCTCCTCATGGGGTCAGTGTAGGATTGGATGATGGATTTTTTTTTTTTTAAAGCCCTCCAAGAATTCAGTTTTCTCAGAATATAGACATGTGAGGTCTGTCCAAAAGAAACCCAACTTTTTCAATAGCACACCAACTAGCCAGCGTAGCATGATCATGACAGGAACACTGTGCAGCAATTTGAGCTTTAGTGTAACATTAGCCATATCATGCCACATCACTTAGCCATCAAGATACACACACTTGAGTGAACATGTGTTTAGTACACTAGGCGAATTTTCTTTTGTCACCTGAAATTGGCAACCTTGCAGGGTACACTAAGCATTAGGAGGGAGGGAAGGAGGTCCGCAGGGGCCAGATCCAGAGAGTAGGATGGTTGGAGGACAATAGTCATCTTGTGCTTTGCCAAAAAGTCATGGATAAGGAGCAACGCATGAGTGGGTGCATTGTCATGGTGCATGGTGCAGCATCCAGGTTTTGTGTCCAAGCCTCAGGCCTCTTCCTTTGCACTGCCTCCCTCAAATGCTTCAGTGGTCCATGTAAAACTCTTCATTGACTGTGACCACGTGGAACAAACTCACAACGAACGACATCCTTCTGGTAAAAAAAAGACGATTGACACCACCTTCACATTTGAGCGAACATCTGTCTATCTATCTATTGCCAGACGCCTTATTCCCGTAAAGGGTGGCCACAAACAAATCACCTCCATGTCGCCCTGTCCCCCACCATTTCACTGCCTTGCTCCCAGCTCACACCCCCCTCTCTCATATACCTCTCCACTCCATCCCTCCATCTCATCCTTGGCCTCTCCCTCCCTCTCCCCCCCCTCCCCATTTGAGCAACTCTGTGCTTTTTTTTGGCTTTGGAGACAATGTTCCAACCCACTGCAATGACTGGCATTATGTTTCAACATCATAGCCATACACCAACATTTCATCATTTATGAAATCTTTCATAAAGTAAAAGTTTTTCCTAATTTGAAACAGAATTTCAAACACGTTGCTTCACTGTTCAACTCTCAACAGATCACCAAGTGCACTGAACAGATGTCCACTCAAGTGAATGTACCTTGATGACTAAGTGACATGGGGTGATGTGGCTAGAGTTAGACTAAAGCTAAAAGTCACTGCTACACAGCGCTCAAGTCGCAGTCATGCTACACCAGCTAGTTGGTACGCTGTTTAAAAAGTTCAGTTTCTGGACAGACCTTGTGTCCCCTGTATTATGAAGGTTCAATCACCTCATTTTCTTTATACCCAAACTTAACACCTTAACTCATTCTCTTGCCTCACTTGTCCATATCACATAAATTATCCCATACTGAATAATATTACTGTAATCACATCATTGCCATCACACCTGTAAGTCAGTTGTTGAACTCAATTTCTTTGTTAGTTTGTTACCTGGTATGTACCCCACAGTGGCTATTAGAAATTTTCCTACATAATGTTTTTCTGGGTCAGCTACAAGTCTTCCTTCCATCCTTCTACTTAAATGGCTTATTTTTCTTTTCAGTCGTGTCTACCCTACTGACTTTGGTTTGCATCATTTCCTTATTTTCTTCACTACAGTACAAAACACACAGTATCATTATTCTTCCATTCTTCCTGCATTTCATGTGATTATATGAAAATACATTACTGCATGGTACTTCACGTGCTTTTTCCTGTTTTATCTACCTTCACACACCGCCTGCACGTGTTGCTTTGTCTGCGTGTGAAAAGTTACTCCTTATGCATATCAGAGTCTTACAAACTCTTATAGTTATATGTCACCTTTCTTGTCAGTCTTTTTTCCAAACCTCTGCAAAAGCCAGTGTTTCTGTTACCTACCTCTTGCTTCACTCTGTCTAAGCTGATGCCATATCCTGTGCGAGGTGGCTATGACAACAGAACCATCGGGCATATTATTCACAGCAAGTACAAACCTTCTCCCCTTTTCAGTACTATCTTTTGCATGTTTTTTAATTTCCATCCTTTCCTTACAGATCATGGATTGCACATGCAGTCCACATCTTCCTTTTCCCAAACTTCTCAAGTACGGTCCTGTACAGTTCATTACTGAATTTTCATTTCTGCTTTCCTTATTTCCTTAGTGGATTTCTCTCAGACCTATTCTCTAATTCAGCATACATGATAACTCACTTGTATATCCTATTCAGACCAGGGGTGGGGTATCATGCAGGTGAATGAAATTGTTAAATGGCTGACAGCATAAAATACAAGTGTAACTGGTCTGAATGGGATAAATACGTTTACCTGGACAGTTTTGCTGCCTAAACATGTATTGTATATTGCTCAATCCAGTCTTCATTTTGTAGATAGCCTGGCATGTATTGTTACAAATGTTGCTTCCCCAGAAGTCAGGGTCTGTTACCTATGCTACCACACAAAGCCACTTATCACTGTACTGTACATAGAAATAAACTGGAGAACGTATGTTATGCAGCTCTTTCTGCGAGTCTTAGTACTGTACTGCACTACAAACAGTGGTGCCAGTATTATAGTGATTAAAATAAATGAAAAGTGCAGTACAGTACACACACACAGTTACAATGGAGATACTGTACTCTTCCCTGTATCTTCATCATTTGTAAAAAATGAGATTAAAAAAAGTATAAACATCTTGAAATTTACTAAAAAAAAAACTAAGCATATGTAAACAGTTGGTGGGACATTGTTCCCTCCAACAAAGAGAGTATGTTTTCACCCCTGTTTGTTTGTTTGTCTGTTAGCAGGTTTGCTCAAAAACTAAGAGAAGTATTTGGACCATTTTGGTGGGTCGACAGCCCATGTCCCGGGGAAAAAATCAATTAACTTTTGGGACTGAGCTGGATCATATTACAGAGTCTGGATCTGGAAAACACTTTCTGCAAAACCCTAATCAATGATGAGAAAACCTATTATGAAGAGTGGTTTGGAAATTATGCTGCCCTTGTCGGACAGATGTGCTCCACTGAATGCCCCTGTAGTTAACATTATAATATAAAGAAAGCCCCTGAAATGCATACCATAGAAACAGCCTATCTCAGGTGGTGACCATCATCCACTCATGTGATGTAGTCTAATTACTTCTTCCAACTTTATCATTCTATTCTTTGTCTGCCCTCCTCTCTTCCTACTTCTACCATTCCCAGTTGTCACTTTTTATTACTCTTCTTTCCACTTCAGGTGGCTCTACATGGAGTAACAGCCTAATGATTTCCTGTAACTCAGGAAACCATTTGCAATGCTGGTGGTAGCCATATACAGTAACCAAAAACAGGGTGAAGTGGAGCCTACTATGGCATCCCTTGTAACTGGGAGGAGATGCAAATGCACCATCAATCCAGGAACCCAACCTCCACACTTTTCCTATGGCCTGCCATTGTGAGGTGCTGTCAGCCACAAGGGAACATCAGTTCACTGCATGGAATGGCCCAGCAGGGATGGTGAGGGGTCTGTTCAGCCAGAGAGACTAAGAGTTGATCAACAACAACAACAGCCTATCCCATTACTCTTTTGGGTGTAAAGGCCTGGGGATATGCTACTGTAGTCCATTTCATTTATGATAAGTGATCAACTTACTCCCCTTGGTGGTACTGTATGATAAAAAAAAACAGCTCTGTGGGATCAAACCTATGTATGACCATCAATGACTGAGGTGTTCTAATCACTACAACACCAGGAATCCTAAATGCATGCTATTTATCTGTATACAGTATAGCTAGACACCATAATCCTGTAAGGGGTGGTTGTTTGTCTTTGAGTTAGTTGTTTTACGGCTGGAGGCACTTACCCTCTGCCAACCCACTTGCTGACACGGGGAACACGTATGGGTTGGTTATGTGGTTACCACCCAGCACTGTAAATGGTTTCCCGGCTTACAGGAAACCATTTGGTTTGTCACTCAATGTAAAGCCACATGAAAAGGAAAGAAAAGTAATGCAAAGTGACAGGAAGTGGAAGAGAGAGGGAAGATACAGAAAAAGTGTGATAAAGGTGAAGCAACAAGAAGGCAGTACTACATTGTGAGTGGATGATCGTTACCACCACCTAAATGCATACCAAACATAACTTACTTCCCCTTGTCCTGATGTGTTGTAGCACTTTACCTTGAAAACTAATAATACAAACTTCATTATGTTCCTTCCACACTGCACAGCAGTGATATTTGTAAATTTACATTTGATGAATGATAATCTTAAAACACCTGAATTTTATTGTCAATTGCATCTATTAATGTTTTGCATAAACAGTACATGGAATGTTAAATAGAAAATTAACATCTATAAAAGTCTATAAAAAAGATACTTTAAGTTTACAGTGAATTCAACAGAAGTATTTTGTGACTTACAAACTTAAACACATTTATTAGCATCAGTGGCAATTCAGCATTAAAACAAGCCTTCTCTGTAAACAACAAGGAACTGGATGATACTACAGCTACTTACAAAAGAAAATGCATTTTAATATATATTATATGAATTGCACATACCCTAACAACACAACCTCACCAGTACCATTAAATGTTTTCAATTCTCCCACCTTACAAAAACCAACACTTTCACTGCCTAGGCCCAGATCCACAAATTACAGTCAACTCCCCATCACTAAGATTCTTACTTGCAGGAATAACAAGCAATATGAGAAGTTTCTGCACTCTCAATTCCTTGTCCTTCCTAGGAAAGCTACTCCAAGTAATGAAAGGGAGTCAGCTGTGTGTCTGTGGATCTGGGCCCCAGTCTTGTTGAGTTACAAGTGCAGCAAACCACATTACTATTAATCCTAGAGTTTAATGTGAGTGCAAATGGAGCCAACAGCTTATCACTCAGAAGCAAGAATCAGAAATAGAGCTACTGCACAGAAGAATGATGGGAAGGTTACAATATCACTAAGTACTGAGAAATAAACAAGACCAAGGTTTCATGAAGAACAGATTAAAAAAAGAAAAAGAAGAATGAATGAATGACAAGATGTAACATAATTCACCAATATCAATTTCAGTTTGCAGGTAAAATTCTTCCAATACCATTAACCTTGTGAATCCAGTGACATGGTTCATATTCTGTTCCTGCTACCATCAAGACTGTGTATTCAAGTTAGGAGAGACATCGAACTGGAGGGGTTATACAGAGACTTCGCTTATTCCTTCGCTACTAGAGGTGTATCCATAGTTGAATAAACTTATATGGTTGTATAATTTATTTTTTTTTTTTTTTTTTTTTTTTTTTTT
>JAGKTI010001493.1:49532-67075 GCA_018397915.1 Birgus latro | reverse complement strand
ACACACACTGTATTTTAGCATACAACCACTGCCCTTCTCTGAAGTTTTTGGTGCAACCCAATTCAAGATTCAAATATTTAATAACACACTATTGCACTAACTCAAATGGTCACTCTTACCTGGCTTAGGTTAAAATACATTATCTTTCAGCACAGTGCATGGCCCAAGAACAGAGACTCCCTAAATGGCTGTTTCACAATATTCAGATATTTTGAAAAGAATAGTTGCATATGCTTTTTTAACTGAACAGTGCATTCTTCTGTTTAAAAAATAGGTTGTACTTTACAATATATATACAGTATATAGTACTGCAATACAGAACCAGGATGAAAAACAGCTTCTAACAACATCCCTCCTACCTGGGACGGGCCATTGCACCAGAAATTCTCTTAGCCAGTATGTACAACTCTTGGTTTTTAAAAAATTTTAGACAAAATATATAAGTACTGTATAAGTATTGCTGCTTAACAAATAAACAATTAAGATTAACTTCATTCAAATAAATGAAAATTAAGCTTTGTTACATACATTTTTATATATACAGCTACCATATACAGTATACATTTACAAATAACAATGTATTTTTTATTTAACGGTGGATCAAAACAATTCTGATGTATACAACATTATCAGAAAGTACTCCGTACAATTTACTTCAAGCCCCCTCAATCTAAGAATGTATTTTAAATTTATTCTTGTTACTTCAAACAATTTTATTCAGTTTAGGGGAGGCATTTGGAAATGAGGTGTTGGATACACCTTTCATTAATCCCTTCACTACTAGGAGCTCTCTTATCTCATTCAAGTTGTCTAGATGTAGCAAGATGTGAACAGTACACCACAGAAACAAAGACATGAAACAAAGGTTAATTCACACATCTTGCTAACTTATGTGATGGCAATAGCTTGCACCAGCATAAACCCCTTGAATGTGAGTGATGTCCTTGTTTAGTTCATTCTTGCTGCTGCCACATTATTTTATTTAACTTAGAAAAGGCTTCTCATACTGAAGGGATTTAGTAAGGCTATATCTACCCCCTCCTGTTGAAAGAGTGTAACCTAAGTTGAATAAAATCATCCAGAAATGGCAAGAATATAATTAAAACAATATCCCTTGGCTCAAGGGTTCAAATAAGCATCCACATCAATGCTATGGTATTATAAACCTAAGGAACCACTGTTTTTCAAAAGGTAATTTGTACACATCAAACACACACTCCCTGAATACCTCTCCTAAATAATGGATAATTCTTTACCACTGTGAAAAATACTATGACTCGTATTCTTGTCAATTATGGAAGCTCCCTAGCATCTCTTCCAAGTTTATTCCTGTATCTGACACATTAATATTTTCTTGTACTGTATGTTATTTTATCCATGCTGATATTACAAAAGATATTTAAGCAACATTACAAAGAATAACAAACGTTAATAAGTACCAGTAAAATAAATCATTAACAGAGGTGTCAGTAGGCTTCCTAATCATCAAGTATTCATGATGAGAGAGAGAGAGAGAGAGAGAGAGAGAGAGAGAGAGAGAGAGAGACGGTAGCCTACTCTGCTTGTGGTCGAGAGAGAGAGAGAGAGAGAGAGAGAGAGAGAGAGAGAGAGAGAGAGAGAGAGAGAGAGAGAGAGAGAGAGAGAGAGAGAGAGAGAGAGAGAGAGAGAGAGAGAATCAACGCTATATCATTCAGTCCCTTCTTGAGCATGGCCTATAATTCCTCTAACATAAATGCCATCCACAAAGTTTTTTCTTTTTTTTAGTACGTATGTACTGTAATGGCCGGTATGCACCTGCCTAACATGGGCAGCAACTCTATGTTAGCTATATGTACCGGTATGTATAAAACAATTATGAGTAGACTATTAAGACTGGAAGCAAAACACAACTTTATGCTATACTGTACAGTGATATGAATACTCTGAAAATAAAATGTAACTTTTATAGACATCATAAAAATCTAAAATTAACTCATTTTACAATATAACAACACTTTATCTACCGGTAAGAAAATTTAGAAACAGGATGTGTGAAGTACCAAACAGTCTTGCCTTATCACTCATTGGCAGATCTGACAGATGTGAGAGTATTAAGTCCAAGTGGTCTGGCCTTACGCCCCAACTTGAGGAAAGCCATACCATGCGTGCGTAAGTGACTGTACAGCTCTACAGGGTTTGTGAACTCCTCTTTGCACACCACACACTGATTGTCCAACTTCTGACTGTCCTCCTCTTTGTGTCCTCCTCCCCGCCTCCTCCCTAGTCCATTCAGTTCCTCATTTTCAATTCCTTTCTTCCCTACACCATTCCTCTCACCACTACTTCTACGCCGGGTCTCCCTTTTCACTATGTTCCTCGTTGGTACGGTACGTTTTCTTTCTGTCACCCTCCTGGTTATGGTTACAGATCCCCTTGTCTTTATTGCATTATCCTCTTTTTTCAAGTTCTTCACCTCATTTTTCTTTGCCTTCTCATCTTCCATTTTTTTCTTTACTGTCAGTCTAGCAGTTTTCCTTTTAGCTAATGCCTCCTCCTCCACTTTTATTTCAGTCACCTTCTCCTCTTTTAGCTTTTCATTTTCAGCCTGGCATTCCATGTCTGTGGCTCCTCTCTTTTTTGTAACCTTCCCTTTTTCCACATCATCATTTTCATCTGCACTGGAAACCTGGAGTTTCACCTTATGTGCAAAGAACATGTGACGTGCAAGTGACGGTTCCACCACAAATGACGCACCACATTCACCACATACAAACCCATCCCTCAGCCCGCCTGACCCTTCACCATCCTCTTCATGTCTTTTTAAGTGAGTTTCCAGCTTCTCTCGGAAGTTAGTACCAAAGGAACACATGGAACACCTGAAGGATTTCTTTTTCTTTTTCCTCTCTCTGTGTCTCTTTTCCTGTTTCTTTTCTAGTTCACTTCCTCCAAGCTCTCCTCCTTCTGCTGACTTTCTTCTCTTCTTGGATCGAGATTGTTCATCCAGAATGGAGTCAGGCAGCCGTTTAATAAGCACCTTTGTTTTCTCTTTCAGCTTAGAATCATTGCTCCTGGGTGACATTACTGGAGGAACTGAATGTCCAGGTTGCTTGGCTGGGGAATCCTGAGGGCTGAGTAATTTGACAGGTGAGTTCTTAACTGGAGTGACTTGCGGATCCAACAGCTTTTGAGAAGAATCTTTTACAGGTGAAGTATGAGGTGTCAAATGCCTCTGCACTACATCCTTTGACTGAAAGGATCGCCCACCACCCTGTTTTCCTGGTGATTCTCCTGTTGAACTCTTAGCTGGTGAGGTTTTACCTTTGTCTATATCAGGTCGGGCAGCAACAAGAGCAGCATGTTCTTTGCTACCAAGAGGCTTTGTGGGGATGAACTGAGAAGTTGGCATGGTGCCTTGGCCACGAGTTCGGATCATGACCTTCTCATCCACTTGGGCACGGTCAAGACCATGGACAGTGCGAAAATGATTCATAAGTGTCTCCTTCTTAACATGGTCGTAGGCACGGCAAATCCAGCAGATATAACGACGCTTGGCATAGCGACAGATTTTATGCACAATGTCTATGTGGCGCTGCAGCTGGTATGTAAAATTAAAGTGCATGTCACACTCACTGCATCGGAGGTTACCAAACCCATGCTCTTCCTTTAGGTGAGTGAGGGCATCTTCTGGATCAGGGATAGCCAGATTACACATGGGACAGGTTGCAGGGCAGGATGGAGAAGCAGCATGCTCCTCCAGATGATGCAAGAGAGCCATGCTGGAAGGTAGTGCTCGCCCATCACACAACGAGCAAACTAGCAGTCCTTCCTCTAAGTGGCACACCATATGTCGGCCAAACATCTCTGAAGTGAGGGCCTTGTGGCAAACCTGGCACTGTCGACATCCAGCCTGAGTGGGAGCAGGTGGGGCTGCCCCAAGGGAGCATCGCCCCAGGTGCACACTCAGCCCACGCTCACCATGGAACCTCCGTCCACATCGATCACATTCAAACTCAGATGTGTCAAACGGAACATGGAGAGGGTCATGTTCTTGGTTCAGGTGGGCAAGAGCAGTTGGCACATCAGGAAGGGAGGAGCCACAGAAGGCACAAGCAGCAGGATATGAGAACTGCTCATGTACATGCAGCTCAAAGTGTTGTACTAAGTCACTATGGCTGCTGAACTGTGTACCATTGCAGTAGATACAAAGGATAACCCCATCTTGAATATGACTCAGACAATGACGAGCAAAATCTTCTCCCACAGCAATGAGGCCACACACGAGGCAGGTGCGCTCTGCTGCTTCACCTTCACACTGTTTTTTGTGCTTCCGGAAGTCCTTGTTATCTGAGTACATACGACCACAGCGGTAACAAACACGTGGTCGCAGTCGGTCCAGTTGGTCCATGTCCTTTTTTATTGGGGGATCCTTGTTACCCTCTCTCCCCTCACCCTCCTTCGGTAAGCTCTTCCCAGACCCTCCTTTATTCTTGCCTGGCTTGTCCAACTTGGAAGCCTGGGTAAGTTCTTGTGGGGTGACATCTGGAAATAGTGTCTTATCAACAACACTACTGACAGTGGGAACATCTCGTGTGTTGGCCTCTTGCAGCTCTTCAGGGCTTAGAGCCACGGGTAAAGTGACAAAGGCATTCCTAGGCTCCTGACCACTAAAGTACTGGTGCTGGTAGCCGAGAACCTCGTGATGAAGAGTACAGGTCTTGGTTCGGTAGTGGTTGTCACGTCGGTGTTCACGGTCGTGATGTGCTCGCAACTCATCCTTGGACCTAAATGCATTGGTGCAGAACTTAGATTTATAGACATAATGGACACGAGAGACTACAGTTGGGTGGTGTTCCACCAGATGGGCTCGCACCTTTGCACTGGTGTCCTGTTCTTCCTGTTGTGCATGTAGCTGTATAGTAGCTGAGCATAGCGGGCAAGTTAGCAGGCAACGGAAGGTAGCCAGAACTTGCTGCCCAGGAGACATGCATTTATGGAAGACAAGGCTTTCAAAGGTACAGTGGCACACAACACACTCATAGGACTTGCCACAGTGCTCAGAGATCCAGTGTGCCAAGAAGTCCTCCTGGGAGCGAAAGAAGCACACAGAGCACTGACCACACAAAACACCCGAGCGGCGGTACTGATGACCACAAGTGTTGAGGTGATGTACAAACTCCCGTGGACCCTCACATCGACTGCCACATTCTGGGCACACAGATATGTTCGAAGTGTTGGCTGGTGGGTGGGTAAGGATGTGGGCCTTGGCAGCACACACACTCGGCAGCACCAACTGGCATTTGCGACACTCAACCCTCTGGTCAGAAAATGATTGGTCCGTGCGCATATGTGCCATCAGTTCCCGCACACTATGATAAGTTCGCTCACATAAGTAGCATCGAACACGTTTCCTGCAATAACAAATCATTACAATGATCAAATGAACCCTAAATCCCAACTTAGGGTGAGGTATGAACATGGTCTTTCTGACAGAATCAAATTTTATTTAATTTTATAAATCAGCCAATGGCTGTGAACACATGAATAATCCAATAAAAGTGTGTGAAAGACAAAAATTGTAATGACTGCAGCTCAGTAATAATGTGTGTGAGGATACAGATGCTATCTTCATTCTCATCTCCAATGCTTTGTTCCTGCCAGGGAATTTCCAACATGGATTCACAAAAGATATTACAATGTTCAGTCAGAAAATCCAAAAAGATACACACCAGAATTATTGATACATCACTAAACTTTGGCAAATCTCTAAATACAATTACTGTATGCCACCAGTAATGAATTCATCTACATCTAGCCACAAAATCGCTAAAACTGTACACCCTAATCCTTACCTTTTCATATCTGGAAGCTGTTTATCTGAGTTCAGCAGCAGCCGTCCATCATCCTTGCCATCCTCCCCCATCATTCCAGTTCCCAACGACCCCCTCTGGCGGCCAATGGGTTTGAGGACGGGCGGCCGAGCGAGGGTGGAGTGTCCCTTTAACCTCCTTTGTAGCTTTTTGTTTGGTATCTGTAAATCAAGAGGTCAGGATTGTTTATAAAGTTTCATTTACCTTATCAGGCAATTTCTATTTCTTTCATTAAATAAATTACAACACATCTCTAGATGGGGAAAAAAGTAATGATGATGATGATGATGATGATAATGATGATGACAATACTGCTGCTGATAACAATCCTGTTGCTACTGCTAGCTGCTGATGGTGATGGTGATACTTTTTTCACCACCCTACAAATTCTCTCCCTGACAACACATCACCATCCTTATACTATTCAAAAAATTAAAAATAAAAGACACTACATATAAAACAGGTAAGCACAAACTGTACTCTTCTTCCCTTTAATCAATATACTATTTAATTCCACAGTCTTCATTAATCTGTATATTTCTTTCCCTGTTAAACTTATACAACCCACATATATTCCATAACTGTCCCATTTCCACTGCAGTCCTTCTGGACTTTCCACTCTCCTATTCCTTTCCACATTTCCCTCTCATTTCTATTATTGTGTTGTGATACTTATCACTACACCAATGCAGGTCTTTTTGCATTTATCATCACTTGACACCATGAGTAACCTTCTTTCTCAACAACAAAGTGTGATTGATTGTAGCGAATGAACCGTGAGATGACAGGAGTGAGAGAAAAACAAGTTTTGGGATAAGCTGGATGAAGCTGTGGGAGAAATGCCCAGGAACTGTAAAGTGATCGTAAAGGGCGATATGAATGGAAGTGCAGGCATTGGTCCAGAGGATGACATCACAGACTGTAATGGGGTCTATTTATATATCTATTGCCAGATGCCATAATCCCATAAGGGGTGGCCATTTGACTATGAGTTATTTGTTTTACAGGGAGGGGCACTAACCCTCCACCAACCCACTTGCTGACACGTAGGGAGCAGGTATGGTTTGGTTATATGGTTACCACCCAGCGTTGTAAATGGTTTCTTGGCTTACAGGAAACCATTTGGCTTGTCACTCAATGTAAAGCCAACTGTGAAGGAAAGAAAAGCAAATAAGAAGTGACAAGAAAGATGGGGGAAACAGGAAGAGAGGAGGGCAAGACAGAAAAAGAATTATAAAGGCTAAGGAAGAAGTAGGCAGCACTACATCAAGTGAATAGATGATGGTCGCCACCACCTACCACTAACAAGGAGAAAATGATAAAAGGAAGAGACTGAAGGATATGTGTCAGGAATGGAGGTTGTGCATTTGTAACTCGTATTTCAAACACAAAGATGCATATAAATATACATGATATAGAGGGAACAGGGATCGTGTTGAAAGAAGCCTGACTGATTACGTGCTTGTAGAGAGGTCAATGCTAGGAATGTTTACTGATATGAGGGCCGTGGGAGGACAATGTGGAGGTCTGTCAGGTCATATGATTGTGATATATAAGATCAAGCTGAGTGGAGTAAGGTGGACCATGAGAGAGAAGGGCAGTCAGGTAGAAAGACTGAAAGTCGAGAAGCTGAGGATCAAAGAAATAGCAGATGAATACAGAGTTGAGGAGAGTTAGCATCAGTGAATTGGAATGAAATGCATATAGGGATTACTTAGTTATGAATGCTGAAGCGGTGTGTGATGTGGCAAGAGTAACAACAAAGAAGAAAGGTATGGCATGGTGGGATGAAAAGGTTGAGAGAGCAGTGGAGGAAAAGAGGAAGAAGTGGCTAGAGTAGTTACAGAACAGGGGCTCAACTGAAATATGAATTGAATATACAGTAAGACCTCACTATAACAGACTAATTGCAGCCCAAACCATTCCGAAAAATGTGAAATTCCAATAAAAGCAACATCCGGACTTCCCCCTGCTAATCCGGACTTTTTCCGATATATCAGACATGTGTCCGGATCACATGAACAGTTTTTAAACTGTTTTACTACCACTGTGGTACTGTACTGTGTTATAACTTCACTACATTAATCAAATGGTATAATATATATAATAATACTGTTCCTGTACACTGTTAAACATGTCTTTTATTTATATCATTGTGTTGAACATAGCTGAAGTGGTCAGACAGTCCGGGCTGCTTCTGGCTTTATCGGACTTTTTCCGATATATAGGAGTTTAGTCCAGTAGCTACTCGAGTCCGATAAAAGCAAATTCCGGTCTATTGAAGTCCGTTATATCCTGGTTTTACTGTATTAAGAGCAAGAAGCATGTAAAGAGACTAGTGAGGAGTAAAAAGAAGAAGGTAAATGATGATCTAGGATGAAAAATGAATCCAAACTACTCAGAAAATACGAAGTTATTCTGACAAGAGGTGCAGAAAAGCAGAAGTGACAGAAGAAAGAAATGCGAATGGGTGAGGGAGGTAAGTGGTAGATTATTAACCCAAGGGGATGAAGTAAGGACCAGATGGAAAGAATATTTTGACAGCCTGATGAATGAGAATAGAGAGAGAAGAGCCACTGTAAACATGACTGGTTTTGGGGGGGTGTAAAGAAGGAATGCAGTGCTAGGAAATGTGACACTTGCACAGGTGAAGAACGTCGTGAGGCAGCTGAAAAATGGGAAAACAGCTGGGGTTGATGAGGTGTATGCAAAGATGATCAAGTGTAGTGGAGAGAGCAGAATGAAGTACTTGCTGGAGATATGTAGGAAGGTATGGATGAATGAAACTGTGCCAGCAGAGTGTAAGGGTAAAATAAAGGTGAGTGAAGTGAGTGCAAGAATTATCGTGACATAAGTATACTGAGTATTGTAGGGAAGGTACATGGAAGAATTATTACTGAGAATGTAAGAGAGATATCAGAAGTCCTAGTGAGTGATGAACAGGATGGCTTTAGGAGTGGCAGAGGATGTGTGGATCAAACATTTGCAGTGAGACATAGTGGAGAAGGCTTGTGAAAAGGACTATAAGGTGTTTATGGCATTTATGGATCTGGAAAAGCATAGGACAACGTAGACAGAGAAGGACTGTGAAATGATTTGCGCATGTATGATGATGGTAAGCTGCTAGGTGCTGTCAAGAGTTTTTATGATAGTAGTGAGTCATGTGTAAGGGTAAATGGGCATCTAAGTGAATGGTTCACAATCAACGTGTACATGCGACAAGGTTGTGTGATGTCCCCATGGTTGTTCAATATATATTTGGATGGTGTGATGAGAGATGTAAAAACACAAGTAATGGAGAGAGGGATGGCCTCAGTAATGAATGGTAATGGATGGAATATCTCAAATTTGTTGTATAATAAATGATGCAGTGCTACTTGCAAATACCAGACAAGAACTTGGTAGACTACTGTAGTGCAGAGTCTGGCTGATATCTGTGAGCGTCGTGCCTTGAAAGTAAATGCAGAAAAGAGCAAAGTGATGGTAATCGAGGGAGAAGGTGACTCTCTTGTGATGTTACAGTAAATGGAGAGAGACTGGAATTGGTGAGAGAGTTCAAATACCTGGGTACAGTAATAGAAAAGAGACAGAAATGTGCAAAAGAAGTGGAAAGTAAACTAACACAAAGAAAGAAGGTAGCTGGTGCTATGATGACCTTGATAAGAAACAAAGGCTTGAATGCTGCAGTTGCACGAGGCTTACATGAAGGAGTTTTAGTGCTAACTTTAATGTATGGATGTGAGACTATGGTGTGGCATGAAAATGAAAAGTCAAAAGTGAGAGCAGTGGAGATGGGATTGCTGAGGAATGTATGTGGAATACAGAGAGTGGCAAGGATATGAAATACTGTGATTCGTGAAAGATGCAGAGTGAGGATGTCTGTGGACACCAGTGGCGAAGAGTGTGTACTGAGTAGGTATGGTCATGTGGAGAGAATGGATAACCATAGAGTGGTGAAAAAGGTATATTTGAGCAAATTTGAAGAAGGGAGGAGGCACAGTAGGCCAAGGAGAAAGTGGAGAAGTATGGTGGATGAATGTGTGAGGAAGAGACATACAGAAGCCAGTGAGGCTAGGGGACAGAAAAGAGATCGAGCTGGCTGGATGAATGTTGTGAGAAGTGCATGATCAGGGATTTGGCACCCCTTTTTAATGTGGCAGCATTTGAACTGACCCTATCTGATATGTTTATGTGAAGCAACAGAATATAGTGAATGTTTCTGAAGCATCAGATAGAGCCAGGATTCTGGGGGCTTGAATGATGAGTGAATGGAAGCTTGGTCCATTAGAGTGGGCAAACTTGGGCTATCTGGACACTGCTACTCCTCACCCTGCCCTAGGGCTGGAAAAGAGGTCTGGATGATGATGATGATATATTTACTTCAGACCTTGACATTCATTCACAAAACTTCAAATAATCTGTAAGTATAGCCTACTACTCACTTTCAACAATCAGCACATCATCATCTGCACAAATCAGATGTGACACATTTCACTTTTTTCATTCATCATAAGCTTCACTCTCCTGCTACTACTCAAAAATATATATTGCAATATCCAAACCCTGCCTGGTCTACTGGAATTGGGAACTGATGTACAAAGTTAATAAACACCTTGTCAATAGTGACCAAATCTTAAGTACCATGATCATCATCCTGATCCAATTTCCCGCTAAATTAGTTATCCTGTTAAGTATACCATATATATTCATACCAGGTTAACATTCAAGAGATGTCAATAATATACAGTAAGTTCGTGAGGTTCAACAGGCTAAATAAATCACTATGACATACCAATGTTGTACTAATGGTCCACCAGCACCAACAAGAACACGACCCATGCCTCTGACAAAGAACAGACGAAACTGACCGTGATTGCTTGAGGTACTGGTACAAGGATAGGCTGGAGAAGGCGTGTGAGCTGCAGTGGCAATGATCGCACCTCCACAGTCTCCTCATCCACCTCCTCATCCTTCACCATGTGTTCGCGTAGGTGGTCTGAGGAAAAAAGTAAATAATACAACAGTAAGAGCCAATTTCACTTTACCCATTTTGTGACATAAAGCTAAGCTACTGTGGTCCTCAACATTAAACTTCTTCAACATTATATGTAATATGCTTTTCTTAGCCTTACTAGAGTATTTCCAGATAATTTAATTCAATTTAGAAGATACTTGTTGAACAGGAAAGGTCAGATACAGCCTTCATTGACTCCACCACTACCAGAGGTCTATCCTAAGCTAAATAAAATCCTTTGGAGGTAACAAGAATAAATGTGAAAAAATAAGCCATCACAGTGAAGGGGATTAGTATGCGACCAACCAGCTAAACATCCTGTGAATGCAGCCAATAATTCTCTCTCATGTCTCATGTTTTTTATTGTACTTTCTTACTACTGGTTATATTCACTTATTACTGGTTATGTTTTAGTCGACACTCCTCATGGGACAATACTGGATTAGATGATGAAGAAATGAATAAAGATCTTGTTCATAACATTCTGGCTGATACCAGACTGGTAGAGACCTCTCTACCTAAGAAATTAATTTCAATCTCCACTAACTGTTCTAGTCAGGGGTGTGTTCCCCCCCCTACCTAAGTGCAATCTTTTTGCTCAGTTTGAAAGAGTCCAGCCTGATTGTATGGCTAGAGGATTCATTTCATGTGGTAATATATGGTACCTTAAATGTCAAGAGTTTGACAGCTCTCAAGTGCTTTTCTAAAGCAACACAGAAATCTGACACTGGACACACACACAAATTCAAATAGTCAAACTTAACATAATCTTCAATGCCTACACCCTCTTCACAGTTTTATTCCAAGGATATGGCCAGGTAGTTTAACTCAAGTAACGAAATATACACCTCAAACTGCTCTCTCTCTCTCTCCCTCTCATTCATATTTTTCTTATTATTAATGGCACTATCACTCAGGCCCTTGCATAGGCAAAGCTGGACTGGCTGGGGCTTGACAGGCAAGATGAAACCAGAGACTGTAGAAAAAAATCAGGGCAGAGTGCATGAGGGAGATGTGTGTCCTTACATTGTGGTAAAAGGGAACAGGTCCAGTTGTGTTTAGGTGGTGTAGCGGAGAGCTGTATTTGAGGATTCAACCATAAAATGTCATGCACTGGGAAAATTACTCCTCTCGTGGGACATGGTTCATGGCACATCTCACATCTGAGGATATGCCCTGGGGTGCAAAGGTTGAACATAAGGGAAATGAACTCACAGTACTATGCTCCTTTATGAAAGTAAACTGTACAATGTGAAACAAAAGTTCTATAATTTCACCTCTCCTACTTCTCATTTACCTCTGCTGGCTAATATTCCAAACATGACAGTGGCTTCACATATTTCTCTGCACATGGATGATTCCCTCTGAAATGATGTGTCAGCAAGGAGTGTGACAAATAAACCCTATGACCTTTTCTACCTACTGATGATTGTCTAACATGATGACATGATGCATTACAGAGAAAATGTGACAGACATGCCAAAATCATGAAGTAGATTTGTGGAAGACTAAGCAAACTTTTGTCCCTGACTATATTATTACCTTTGAGAGCACAGCGATTGTAGAATGTCAATTTGGCATCACAGGGGCCACACTCCAAGCTGATCCACACACTGCGCCTCTCACGGTGCTGCACCAGGGAACCCTCAATAAAGAACCTGCACACACAAATGCATTCTGTTACTATACTAAAATCACTATTTCAACCAATAAACAGATATACAGTAATTAAGCTGCCTAAACTAACATCACCTATTATCAATACTTAAATAACTGCTTACATTATTAAACAGATCAGGTAAAATGCCTGCACCAACATGACCAATTAGTCAAACAACTTCACACATTAAAGAGATCAGGCAAACTGCCTATACCAACATTACCTATTACTAAAATAACACTTTTAAACATGAAACAGATCAAGTAACTGCCTGTACCAACAAAGTCATTTCTTAAATTACTTCTTCAGTTATTAAAGACTGAGTAAAGCATACATGACAAAATTACTTATATTACAATGCTGCTAAGGGAAACCCTTGAAATATATGAACACAAATATGCTCTGAAACTCAAACCACCCCTTCAGCCACTAAATGAATCAAGTAAAAAATACAGACAGTCCTCATCCAAAGCTGATCCACATATATACAAGTTGCTTCATCATTAAGCTGCTGGTGTATTAACCCCTACTTCTTACCTAAATTTAAGCATAACTCATTATAAAGTTGATTTGAAGTCTAAGTGTTTTTTTATGCTTAGAACCCCTAAATCATGAACCAAACACACATCTCATTTAATGCTGTTCTGCTTCAAAAGCCATAATTTTGCCTACACACACATCCCACACTTTAAGTGAAGACTGATTACATAAAATTATACTTAGCAAGTAACACTTGCTCTGTGTTGTATAATTTGTCCCTCAAATATTAGAGTAAGCTACCAGTATATATTAACTTCAATCATCACAACTCTGTTACATTCACATGGTACTGGTCAGCAATCTAAATACACCCCTTCAGCTCAAGGACATTTTATATTTTATTCAGCTTAGAACAGATGTACCTGAGTTGAAGGAAATAAGTAGCCTATCCATCACCACTCCTATACAGTAAAACATATAAAGTTGATATCTACGTGTCACCACAAGAGAGACATCGATATCCTTCTGGTGGAATGGTGAGTCGTAGCCAGGGTGGTGGGGCTACTGTTGGGGTGAATGGGGGCAGCCGTACCCCCTCCAGCTGCCATTGGGTCAGGTCCTGCCCTCCTGTTGGTACTTCATTGTTGGCAGGTGGATACTCCACCAATTCACCACTACCTCCACCTAGGATCTGAATGTGGCACAATGGCTTATTAGAAGTGTGGATCCCGCAGGATGTCAGGTTGCTATTGCTTAAGGTACTCTACCCTATAATTCGTAAGACACCTAAACAAGCACTCACTTGTTTAAAATAGCTACAAACTTCTGAGTCTCATGTAAAACTAAAATTAAAGACTGTTTTGGCTCCACCTCACAAGCACAACCATCTTAACATACTGCACAGTAATCTCTCAATTATCCAGACGCTCCATATCTGGTCATGCTCCGTATGTGAATGTTAGGCCTTGGCACTATTAGGTCCAAATCCAGATTTATTTGTCTGTAACCAGATATAAAAGTACCGGCATCCAAGGTCGGCCACCCTACAAAGTCAAAAAGGTCCATTGGGTGGCTTGCTGGCCTCTCAGTTCACATGCAGGTAATAGACTATAACCCACAAGCTGAGCTAAAATGGCTGTCTGGGTCCCCACCAAATTGTGAAAGTCCTCTGGCCACCGGCATCACTCGCAAGACTGCCAGCATGCAAATAACACCAACCGCAACCCACAAGCTGACTGCAAACCCCCGTCTGTCTCCTTACCAAATGGCCAAAGTCATCCGGCAGCCAGGATCACTGGTAACGTACAGCCAGCACGCGAGTAATACCAACTGCAACCCACAAGCTGACTGAAAACGCCCGTCAGCCTCCTTACTGAATAGTGAAAGTCCTCAAGCCAAAGCCGCTCCCCCCCCCATGCCGTCTGTCCTCCATCCCCTTCCATGCTCCCCACTTCCAGGTCCCAGGCTTACCTCCCTCCCCTCCCTGTTCCTCAGTCCTACCCCACCATTGTGCTGACTATCATCCATCAAGTATCTGGAAATTTATTCGAGTACTATTGGTTGTATCAAAATTCTGAACACACTACGTAAAAGCTCATGAAACTTTGCATCTAGATATATGCTTAGCTCTTGCATGGTAGGGGCAAAACTTTGCATTGGAATACTGGGAAGTTATTTGAAGGTATTTTTTACTCTTGAACAACTTTATTATCACTGCATGTCTGTATTTTTACTCGTCCATTTTGTGTTTAAATTAGCTTAGCCTGTAGTATAAACACCATCAAAGATGAAGGTACACAATTTATACTAATATTACCAATTTTCAGGGACATATTTTGTGTGGAATTAGGTGTCCCCAAAACTTAACTGTTTTTGCCACCGTCTTCAGTTATTTTTTGTGAATTTCTGTTGTTTATGCATTACTTTTTTTAGTGTCTAGCATTACACTGGATATTCCCATATGTGTTTTGATGTCTACATAGCTGAATGACCGAAGAAGACTGCCACAATTATTAGGGGGTACTGAACATTATAGGTAAGGTATTTGTGGATTTTTTTTGTTTATGCATTGTTTTCTTAGTGTCTAGCATTACACTGGACATTTCCATGTGTGTCTAAATACAGCTGAAAGACCAGAGAACGCTGTACTGCACATATGGGTTGGGTGTTGGTGGATATATATATATATATATACTGTATATATTTTAAATGCAGTGTTTCCTTAGTGTTTAGCATTTTGGATATTACTGTATTATGCATGTTTTGATGTCTAAATATGGCAGAAAGACCGGAGAACACTGTCAAGATTAGGAGGGGTACTGTACATATAGGTAGTTTTTTTTGTGGATTTTTGTTTTTTTATGCATTGATACTGAAAGCCTGATGAACGGGAATCGAGACAGCAGAGCCGCTGTAACCGTGATTGGTTTTGGGGGTGTGCAGAGAAGGAATGCAGTGCCAGGAAACATGACACTTGCACAGGTGAAGATCATTGTGAAGTGGCTGAAAAATGGGAAAGCAGCTGGAGTTGATGAGGCGTATGCAGAGATTATAAAGTGTGGTGGAGAGAGCAGAATGAAGTGCTTGTTGGGGATATGTAAGAAGGCATGGATGAGTGAAACTGGGCCAGCAGAATGGAAAATGGCTGTGATTGTGCCCCTGTACAAAAATAAAGGTTAGCGAAGTGAGTGCAAGAAATATCGTGGATTAAGTTTATTGAGTGTTGTAGGGAAGGTATATGGAAGAATTATAAAAACAGAAAGTAAGGGTGATATCAGAAGTCCAAGTGAGTGATGAACTGGGTGGCTTTAGGAGTTGCAGCGGATGTGTGGATCAAATATCTGCAGAAAGACAGATAGTGGAGAAGGCTTATGAGAAGGACTATAAGGTGTTTATGGCATTTATGGATCTGGAAAAAGAACAGGACAAAGCAGACAGAGAAGGACTGTGGGAGATTTTGCTCATGTATGGTGTGGATAATAAGCTGCTAGGTACCCTTACACATGAGGCATGTGTAAGGGCAGATGGGCATCTAAGTGAATGATTCACGATCAATGAGGGTGTGCGACAAGGTTGTGTGATGTCCCCATGGTTGTTCTATATACTGTATACAGTAGGCGCGGAAAGTATTGACGCTTTTTTGCCGACGTCATTCTTTTTCGCGTTAAGTGAAGTAGGGTCAATATTACCCTCCCCTGTGATGCGAAATGAGCTGACGCTTTTTAAACGGGAGCTGGCAACCCTGCTTGATAGGTTTGGCACCACAGGAGCAGGCTCAGTAATGTTTGGGCAGCCACAGGAGGAGGATTGTCTCTGTGTGTGATGCACCACGAGGGCATGTTTTGACTCAAATAACACAGTTATTTGGTTACCTACCACATTCTCATCATGCCTAAAGTAACCACAAGCAAGGACAAACGTGTGGAAGTGATTACTTTATACAAAGCTGGCCACAAACTCCCATTTATTGCAAATCAGATGGTGTTAGACTGAGGACAGTGCAGAGACTGGTGAAGCGGTTCAAGGACAGTGGGGAGGCCATTCCTCCCACTCCACTTCCCAAGCCTGGGAGACCTCGTAAGACAACCTTCAGGACCCGTCAGCTGATCTCAAGGCAAGTTAGCAAGGATCCAAGGCTAACAGCACGGGATTTAAAAGAAAAGAACCCACAGTTGCTGGCAGATGTGTCTGTCAGAAGTGTGCAGCAGCTGTTGCATGACGATCTGGGCTACAGGAGTTTTTGTGCTCGTAAAAAACCACTGCTAACTGCACTTCAGAAGAAAAAGAGAGTAAATTTTTGTAAGAAATATCTTGCCTGGAGTGAGGAGCAATGGAAAACTGTGCTTTGGAGTGATGAGTCAACATTTACTGTCACTGGTACCCCTTCATCACGAGTGTACCGCAAACCAGGCAGTGACCCCCTGGATCCTAAGTACACTTCCAAGTTTGTTAAATACCCAGCCTCACTCATGGCTTGGGGCTGCTTTACATATTATGGTGTTGGTAGGTTGGTAATTCTACCTGCAAATGAAAAAGTGAACCAGAACAATTATTTGGAGCTCTTATGTGATGTTTTAAGTGACTCTTTTGATAAAACCAAGGCAAGAGTATTTATGCAAGATTCTGCCCCTGCACATGTTGCAAAGTCAGTGAAACAGTGGCTAACAGACTGTGAGGTTCCCTTTATTCGAGATTGGCCCGGAAACAGCCCAGATATCAATCCCATTGAGAATTTATGGGCGCACATGAAGCGGCAGCTGCGTAGTATGGACACATCATCTTTGCCTAAACTTGAGGCTGCAGCTATGGAGCAGTTTTAGTCCGTCTGTTCTGCAAAACTACGCCATCAGTCTCCCCAGACGCCTTAAGAAGATAATAAAGGTGAAGGGGAATGCCAGTAAATACTAAATTCAATGGTGAGTGTTAATTTATTTGTTTCTCCTTGCTAACCACAAGAATGTTTTCTTTTTTTAAGATGGCGTCAACACTTTCCGCGCCTACTGTATATATATATATATATATATATATATATATATATATATAT
>JAGKTI010001493.1:23228-35183 GCA_018397915.1 Birgus latro | reverse complement strand
TTCTTCCATTCCCGGAAAAGCCTTCTTTTCTCCTTAACTGCAGCTTCTACACCCTCATCCCACCACCAAGTTACTTTATGTCTTGGTGGGCCTCTTGTCCAACCGCATATTGCATCGGTAACTCTCAAGAGGTTGTTCTTAAGGGCTCTATACTGTTCATTAACGCCTCTATCTACGGCTTCCTGTTCAGCCACCACTCTCCTCATCTCACTATAAAAGGCATCCCTTACTGATTGGTTTCCCAGCTTCCATATTTTCCTCCTAGGTACATATGTCCTCCTTCTCATCACTCGTTCCTTAAGCACCATGTCACAAATCAACAGTTTGTGCTGCTGCACACACTCCTCGCTTCCTATAACTTTAACATCCCTCACTAATCTCCTATCAACCCTCCTGACCAGAAAATAATCTATCTGACTACTATTTCCCCCGGACTCGTACGTAATCAACCGGCTGATTCTTTTCCTAAAATGTGTGTTGCACACAATCATGTCCATAGCCTCCCCAAACTCGAGTATTCTTTCCCCTTCCGCATTCCTCACACCATATGCACATCCTCCATGGACTCCTTCATAACCTTGAGCTGCTTCACCCACATGACCATTTAAATCCCCTCCCAGAACCACTACCTCATCATCACCCATACCACTCACTACACGTATTAAATCATCCCAAAATCTATCCTTCTCTGTGTCATCCAATCCTACCTGTGGAGCATATGCCGATATAACTGAAATCAATTTCTGCCCGATCAAAATTTTCACTACTAATATCCTATCACTTACTCTCATAACATTCATGACATATTCCACCCATTTCTCTGCAACCAACACACACACACACCCATATCCGTCAGTTCCCCCCTGACAAAACAACTTATAGTAGCAATCCTTCCCATATATAAGAAAAATATATATGAAAAATTTTAGGAGAAGCCTAAGTGATATTTATATCACTCAGGCGAGTTTTGGCCAATATTTTAAACAAGTCAGAGCAAAAATTACTACCATCGGCGGGAAGTGCCACGACCGCCTCCCACAACCCCGCGGTTTAGGGGTTAATGGAGCCTGTATGACTGACGGGTAGCTGGCAGAAGACAAAGCGGGACTGGCGACCACGTAGCACCGACAATGTCGCATCTCTTAGAGCGAATAGCGGGTCGCCGTACAAAAACTGAAGCAATTTTTGGACGAAAAAGCTGTACAATAACCGAGTTGTACGAGCAGAAAGGCGTACGAATTCCGGGGTTACACTGTATTAGTATTCTATGCAAACTGACATAAAAATTGATTAAGTGTGTGCAAATTTTCACGTACAAACTGCTGAGTAAAGAAGACAAACTTTGTAATCTAAAGAAATTCTCAAGCCATATGCTGGTACTGTACTTGGTTTTGTTTCACAGAGACAGTGTCACAATAACTGTCTTTTCCATCAGTTCCTCTTACAGAGGTAAACAATTCGTCTGTAAACAGAGAACTAACACAATATAATTATGTTCCACAGGAATAACTGATAAAGCATCAAATTGTTGAACAGAAATCTACAAGACCTTCTTCCACAATAATGAACACTGCTCACTTTTCCTCTGACCTTATATAAGCAGACAATCATCAAGTAACTGTTCAACAGCTCAAGCATCAAGTCCTACAATTACTACTACAACAAACCCTGCATTTAAAAGAACATATCAGCAATCACATTAAATAAAATTGGATCTGGCAACAACTTTTGGCACAAATTATATAGCAACAGCAAATTTTTTAAAATGAAGCAATAATTTGTTCACATGAACTTTGGAACCATGGCCAAGAATAGAAGCTAAAAATCCAAGTGACTGGTTGGCAGAAAGAGACATGTGACTAGCCACTGATATGACAAGGTTGAGTAGTTTTTTAAAAGGACATTACACCTATCTACCAAGAGTCAGGTGCCTTAGCCCCAGATGGGGTGGCTACAGACAAATCGTAAAAAATTGGTAATATCTGAAATAAGAACTGTTGCTTGTAAAGCAGCATCTGACTGCATTTTCTTGATTATAACCAATATTTAATAATTATAATTTTATTATTATTACTCATTCATTAAAGTTAATCAGTTTTATTGAAAAATACCAGTACACATAAAACAGCAAGTATACCACATCGCCAAAACATTGTCATTACCTGTAGTAAAATTCTGGCATAAACAATTGAGAATATGGCAGGCAAACTGGCCTGTTTGATTTCAGCTACTGTACATAACTCATTAATTTGTTTCTTAACATGATAAATTGTTCAGGATTCAATATACCTGCAATCAAATAATATCCACTTCCATATGTATTATCCAATTTGTACAGTTCTTGTTATTTTGTGTTTTGGGACACAACCAGGCACTACTAGTACTTTCTTTTCTCACCTCTCTTTGAAACGGAGAGTTTTAAGGTTCCCAGCTTTCCCCCCACCCCCCATGAAGAACAAAATGTATACTCCTTCCTTGCCTCACATGTTTCCCCAATAGAATCTGATAAATCTCGAGCTTCCTTTGATTTGACCTGGTTGCAAAATTGGAGTGATCTGAGCATAGTACATGTATAAGAATGTTTATGATACAGACAGTAACCATAACAGATAGCATCTTAACTTTAAAACATGAAATATAACTGTATAACTTTATCATAATGACTTAACTGCATTTTATTAAAGTCCCACAATGAATGCCGTCACTTTCATATGAGCAACAAGAAATAAACTGTACCATGGCTGTAATTAATAAAGTTCTAGTATGGCATCCAAAAACCTGCTGTCATACTGTGAGCCTATGCAGGACTGAGCACTTATAAATTGTGCAAAACTGTACGTAGTTTCTCTTTCAGCTTCATTTACAGCTCCAGACATTAACATCATTTAAATTTTTTAGCTGAACAATAAACAAACTTTTAAGTAATATTCTGAAAATGTCTGAAGGGTTCTAAAGATCACACTGCACAGTGAATTGGTATTTATGTCCACAACTGTGCCTTGCAATGGTCTTGATAAACACTGACTACAAGACCAGTACCATGAGGCAAGAGACTGCACTATGATGCTGAATACAGAGCTGTATGAAACTGTGGTAAGGATATATTTGTAAACCATGGCGAATGGTGAAAAACATTGTGTGTAATGGTGAGTGATGTAGCGTGTGATGCATGATAGTGAATGGTGAATGATGTGTGTGATGGTGTGGGGGGAAAGATGTTGTGAGTCAGAAAGGGGAGGACCAACAGCAAAACAGTAAAACTCATAAAAGTTTGGTAATAGTGAGAAACAAGTGGTAGTATCTCATACCATATAATTATCCATGATAATGACTGGCTACAGTATGTGACAAGAGGGAGAAACAGTATTATTTTACAATTAAGTAAGAAGTCTGGCATCTAATCTGGAAAAAAGAAAAGAAAACTACTCTGATAATGTGCAACAATTTTGGGTACTTTTGATCAAGAAAGACAACCAAACAAAGAAGGCTATAAGTTACAGTACGAAATGCAAGTGCAAAGTACAGAATACAATATGAGGTATATGGGGTTATAAGGTAGTGTACTTCCCTTAATGGCATGCTAGGAATGGATGTTGGGAATATAGAGGATATGACTAGTCCCGGAATAGGATACTGGCTGCCATGTGCTTTAAACTTCAGTCAAGAAAACCCAATTCTGAGGCCAATTTCTGAAGCACGTGATGGAGGTAAAATGTGCTTGGCTCTGTATCATTTATGACTGCAGTCTGTGTCCACTTAGAGATGCAGGCTACTCAAATTCAGTACCACAGGCATTGCACAAATAACCATAAATAATTTAGGGTATGCCTTCCCATTCATGTAGCCTGAAAGCATGCAGCCAAGAGTTTCTTCTTCAGTAAGAAGATGTCTTTTTAAATTTCATTCTTGCTACCCCCAGGCAATTTTACTTGGCTTCAGAGAGAGATTGTAGTGATGGGGTTAGAAACAATCTCCATTAAGTCCTTCAGTAACTACAATGCTATCTCTCATGGTTTACTTTTGCAACTGCCAGATGATTTTATTCACATTACAAGAGGCTTTGTATGGCGAAGGGGTTAATGAAGTATAACATGGAGGTCAAAGGTGTGTGGTGGAGATCTTAACCCTCTGACTGCTTGGATTCTCTCAGCTTAATAATAATACCTGATGGTGATGGTTTTTCAAGTTAAAATTTTACACCTCTGAACACAATCTTCTGGGACTAATCTGAATAAAATACCCATATCCACCAACAACAGCAAAAGGGTTGTTGTTGCCAGTGGCCTGAGGCTCATCTGGACATTACCCTCATGGGAAACTGGCCACTTTATATAGATGCAGAGAGATCTTTTGCTTTGCTAATGTTGAAGAATTACCTGTGTTGTGAAAATGGGGTGCATGAGGTGAATCTGGTGTGTTGTGGTGTAAGGGGGGCTGCATTATGTGGTGAGAAGGAAAAATAATAATAATAATAATAATAATAATAATAATAATAATAATAATAATAATAATAATAATAATAATAATAACAATAATAATAATAATAATAATAATAACAATAATAATAATAATAATAATAATAATAATAAAAAAAAGTCAGACATGAGGAGAGGTAGAGATGGTGGATTTGAGTAGAGAGGTAGTGACTCAGAGAACATGAGAACATGCCTCAGTAGCGTTTACCAGGCTGCGGAAACGATGCCAGATGCTGATACTCTGCATGCATACCGTTCCCCCAGCTCGGTCAAATTGAGTCTCCTGTAGGGAACAAATGTTGGGCAGATATTAATCAAATGTTTGAGTTATTCTTCATTCTGAGTTGCTACAATTAGTTTTGGCAATAGGTTACTGATGAGTAAACAATGTTTCTGCACTTCTCATTGTTTGCGATTAATTATAAAGTTAATTTGGGGTCAGCAATTGCATTTATTTTGTGCTTTTAATTCCTCTTTCATGAACCAGAAGCATATTTCACTTGTTTGCACATGCCAAGTGAGGACTGACTGTACACACACTTATATTAGTAGCTATATTAAGTGCAATTGGTGCATTTTGTAACCTAATACAGTACTGTACTGCTCTCTCTCATACTTCACAAATCAACCAAAATAATTCAATTCACCTAGCTAATGTGCGTAATGGACAAAGAGAACTTAAGCTACTAAGTCAGTACACACTACCTAAACATTACATCAGTGATTATCTGTACACACCATTCTGTTGATGTCACCAATACAGACATAGGGTTTGTCGGGTTCCTTTGTAACAGCCCATTTGCTGTGGTCGTGGGTTGTTTTGAAAGTGGAACTGGCTGCTCGTGCTGACACCACCTCAATGTTCTCAACCCTGCGGCAGTGAAGAGGGAAGAGGTTAAGCAAAGTGCTGTTCCCAACTTTGTTACGAATACCTCTTCAGCTGTAGGACATCTCCTTTACAGTGAATAAAAGTGTCTATCACTGGCCAGAACACACACACAAAAAACTCAGACTGAAGAAGTTAACCAAAATTGTCTTCAGTTACTTTCATCCAAAGACATCATTCTGAACCCCTAAGCACCGGTTGATGGTTACATCCGACGTGAAATTGGTGGATTGGGGGCGCCGGGTGACAGCTATAACCGCAAGTGTTTTCACGCCACAGTTTGAAATGGCCACCACTTGATCTCATCACCAAAGGATGGGGCTTGCCTCCCAGCACCCGAGGCAAGCATACCTCAGTTGTTTCTGTGACTCTGCCAGGTGTAAGACGATGTTTTCTTACATCTCTCGTCCGATTCTGTTCCTGCCTTATGTGGACCTTTGCATCATCCCACCCCTAGCAAGCCTCTTTCCAAGAATACTAGAAAAGGGCTCAGTCACTGTGCCATAAGGCATGCCTTGGATGCAACAGTGTCCAGTTTATCTAGTAGTGGAGTAAGTTATCACAGACAGCAAAGCCATAGTCAGCACCGTAGGCAGACGCACGAACACGTCCTGTTCTCATGCTGCACTCATGGTGAAAATAAGTTCTCTTCCTCACGTAATTACTCGTCAATGCAACAACCTAGAGACCTGGAGATACTTTCATTTGCAAGGGGAAGAGTTGTTGAATTAATTCATTTCCCTAAGTGCTATACTTTCCGAGATATTAAGGTTTGAAAGCAAATAATTTTCAGCGGTTTCCAAAAAGTTGTCCGTAGTGAGGTGACGACTTCGTTAAATATTGCCCAGCAAGTGAGGGTTAAGCAAAGGAAATCAATGTACTGGTATCTATTATATACTGAATTTAAAGGGGCTGGATAGACAAACTTCCATACAGTGGTGCCACAATAACCAGGCAGGTGTACCACCTGGCTATCAAAACATTCCATAACTCCCTCCCTATCCACCAAAAGGAAGATGATAAATTGCACAAAGGCAACTTCAGCCTGAAGTTCACCTGGCTCACATCCAGATGAGCCTGGGTCCACAACAACAACTGAATGTACCACATTTTTTTCTATATCATCATTCTTATGTCATAACCTCTTCACACACAACTAAATGTATGCATTATACTAGCCTGTAGGTGTCATTGCATGCTGAAGGCAATGGGTGAGGTCCATTACGCCAGCTCTCCACCAGAAGATCAGTTCGTAGCGATGGGGCAACCAGTCCACTGTACAGATCTGACAAATAATACTGGGATTAGTAAGTGCTATTGCTATGCTATGCTATGCTAAAAATGTTTGTTTTTGATGATGATGCCATTTTTGCATCATGCTTTCCCCTCTCAGCATATGGCTAAGGTGCTGTCCCTATTTAGAGGATTTCTGCAGAAGTGTAATTACTATGACACTGGATGCCTTTCCAGACATCAAAAAACAGTCTTACAGTGGGAATGAATGTTCAATCCCTCTACTGACAGTGTGTGCTCTAACCCATTATGCACTCATCCCTACCAAGGATTTACTTCTAATGAAGATAACTATATGGCAGAAAAAATTCTAATTACATCCACTGCCAAAAAGTTTGCTAGTGACTTCCAATGGTGTTATGTCAGAGACTAAACCCTTGTATCCAGTGACATTTTTCAGTATATTCTTCGCCCATCCATCAACCAATCCTACGTTGCCCCAAGAAGAGCGCAGAAGCCTGCGGCTAGGCAAGCTGGTCCTGACATTTAAGATGAGAGAGACCAGCCTCACTCATCCCTGAGTGGCATTACGTGAGCAATAAACCCCAACCACCCCTTGGATAGAAACCTTCACCAGCTCAGTCCAATTGGAGCGCCGTAATTACCCACTAAACCACCAGGCGCCACAATTTGGTTATATGGTTACCACTCGGCATAGTAAATGGTTTCCTGGTGTACAGGAAATCATTTGGCTTGTCACTCAGTGTAGAGTCACCCACAGACAGAAGGACAAGGAAAGAATGAAGGAAAGAAAGACAGAAGAGGGAGTGCAAAGTCAACCATGGGCAGAAGGACATGGAAAGAAAGAAGGAAAGACAGAAGAGGATGGAAGGAAAGAAGGATGGAGGGAAAGGGCAGAACCTGACAGCAGCACTACAATGAGTGAGTGGATGGTCAGCACCCCCACCTACCACTCCTACTAGCTATATTTAACTTCAGAAATGCCTAACAAACTGTTTAACCCCTTAACCGCGGGTCGTCACTTCCGTGATGCTCAGGCGCAATGGATCACACAGCAGGGCGTCACTTTTGTGATTTTGTGTTGTTTTGAATTCGCCCGGGCTTTCAGGTGGTGACTTGTATCAGCTATCAGCACTGCCAATGTCCAACAATAGTCAGAGCTGCTAATGTCATCAGTACTCCTATCCACTGTTGACAATTTAGCCATTTTCCCCCATTCTAGACTCCCCTTCCTACCTCCCCTCCATTACCCTCTTGTGCCGTCTGCTCAGCCGCTCTGCGCTAAGTAAATCTTCTCCGGATTTTTCCACTGTTTTCATCCATTGAAATGAGCCCTATGCCCTATTCTTATACAAAATAATATATGTATAAAAAAATAAGGTAATTGATAGTGCCATACACCTGGAATTGGCTAATTATCACTTGGCAACATCCAACCTGCACTCGTTCGCTAATTTCCCCTGCTTTTTTTTCCTGTGAAATATGCCGTATGAACTATTCTTGTAATATAAATGTATATAAGAAAGGAAGGGAGAAGCCTGAGTGATATTTATATTCACCTGGAACTACCTAATTTATTATATATTGTCTAGATTTCCTGCGACTTATTTCTTAGCATATACCTTAGCAGCTGACATTTTCAACTCTTGGCTACTGAGATACGTATTGTACATTCAGTTCGCTCTCGTCCTTCACGGTGAAATCACGTCGCAGTCGTGCCCCTCCATTTCTGCCGCTTTTGCGCCCATTATAAAAGGCCCTGTGACCTCTACCCCTACTAAACATCGTGTGGGAAGCAGTAAAGGACTGTAGATATATATAAGTGTAATAAAGTACTAGAAATAATAAAGTGTGAGTGTGTACATGAGTAAGAAATGACAGAATACCAGCGGCGAATTAGCGCGAGTGGGAGGCTCGTGTGTGCTCGTATTTTACATTGCTTTCACTGTGTTTTTTTTTTGGGAGTATGGATTCCAAACTACTTGGAAATCATTGAATAGTGTTTCTAGTGTTAACATCTGGCAGTGGTATTCATATTATGGGAAGTCGGGAAGGGTAAAGTGGAGACTTAATTACCCAACTTCAGAAGTCTCCACAAGTCCTACGGTAGTCGATGAATGCTAAAAAAACATCCCAAGAGAAAGCTGAAGGTATGTGCCATATGCATATGTAATTATCATATTCTAGGACTAATAACTGATTTTTGGCAAATATTTTTAAAAAGTCAGTCGGAGCGCGGATTTTTCCCGCGGGATGGGCACGGCACGCCTCCGACAACCCCACGGTTTAAGGGTTACAAACTACATCATCTAGCCCATGCACTACAAACCGTCTCCCATAAACTTAATTAAACTAACTGACAGAAGCAAGAATAAACTTAATATATGATCATACTGAAGGGGTTAAATTTATTACAGAATATGAAAATGTCACTATAAATGTATATCCCAATCACTCACCTTGGTTAAACTTCTTGTATTTGGCAAAAGATGAGAATGTCTTGCCACCATGAGAAATGAGCTGAGATGTGCGGTACCAAGGCGGGGAGGAGGGTCGGTCACCAGCGATGACTCGGCCCAGCACTGGGAAGACTGACGAAAGCGCAGATGGCATGTTCCATGTGTAGATGTATGGGTTGTTGTGCAGAAGCTGGTATCCTGCAAAAAATGTGGTTTAGTGGGTTCAGGGACTTCAACTCTATGTAGTTAATGAGGGTTTACATATGAGGGGTGATTAATGCTAGCTACTCAAATAATCCAAAGCTGGGATGAGAGAAGCCACTTTTGCCTTCAATTTCTGGACTGAGTAGTCTAGCCACTGGCTCTCATGCTCTTGATAGGGAACTAAAAAGAGTGAAGGAAAAAGACTGAGGTAGCGACTTTGATGATGAATTTCTTAGTATATTCCTGCATATATGTGTGATCAGACATATGCACTCCGTTCAGAACAACCCCTACTTACGTGATTTCCATTTTCTGTTGCTACATACAACCTACTTTAATGAAGAGTGACAAACAAGGTTAGGGTGCTGCTGTTGCTCATGATCTCCATATTAATCACTGCTTTGTTATAATTTTAAAGACAAAAACTTCTGTAAATTACAAATACAGGTGCTTCTATTGCACTATGCATCACTAATACAAATGGGAGACTTCTTCATTTCTATGACTCATAAAAAAATAATTGGGAAAACTGCACTTTAAAAGAAGGACTTAGTTTCTGATCAGCGTCACAAATCTACATCATGTTATTATTTCTACAAAACACTGACCTATATGAAGAACAGTACAGTATTCCATCCATACATGGTAAAGTAATGAATGCTACACAGGAGAGAGGAGTGAGTATACATCTCCATCTTACCAAGTGAGTGTGCCTGATCTGCAGGGAGAGTGATGCATAACATGGTCTGTCCATAGTGATGGCCAGAATGTGGGTAGGAGTAGCCATCTGCTGGTGTTGGAGGGTACATGGGCACCGAGTGGACCAGCCAGAACCCACCCTGGCTCGTCATCACCACCACTCCCTTTGTGTGTCCCTTCGTCATGGATTTTGTGCCATTGGGGAATTCATCATTGTACATTATAAAAGCAGCATTCTGGTGATGAAAAATTAAGTACAGTATATTAATTTCACTGGTGTATAAAACATAATTCATCACTGTACATTATAAAAGCAGAATTCTGGTGATGAAAAATTAAGTACAGTATACTGAATTCATCAGTCTATAAAGTAAGATTCATCACTGTACACTATAAAAACATCAATCTAGTGATGAAAAATTAAGTACATTTCAGTGCATTAATTTCACCAAACAATAAGATATAGGCTACAAGTAATTTGTCACTGTACATTATGGAAAATTAATATCATTTTCACCAAACATACTGATATGCTAATAGGTGAATTATACCACAACTGTAGTGGTAATAGAGGCAGACTGTGAGATAACACTGATTTCATGTGTGCGGTGTGTTGGGGAAAGCAATGGAGATTGCCAGGCACGAAAGGACTGAACATGCTAATGAGTCTCTTGAATGCGTGGAAGAGTTTTGTTATCTGCGAGACATGTTATGTGCTGGAGGTGGGGCTGGAGCTAGCTCTGTGGCTAGAGTGAAGAGTGGTTGGAAGACTTTCAGGTAACTGCTGCCTCTCCTGACACTGAAAGGGCTTTCCCTCCATGCTAAGGTTTCTTTGTATGCAGAATGTGTTAGGAGCGTAATGCTGTATGGTAGTGAGACCTGGACAGTAAAGGAAGAGGATATTTGCTGGCTCAAACATACAGAAATGGTAATGATTAGGTGGATGTGCAGTGTGCCCCTGAGTGCAAGGCATAGGGGGAGCAAGGTTCACGAAGGAAGAGTTGAGAGGTACGATGGGAATGGAGTGTATTGTTGCAGTGATAAGGAGATGCAGATTGAGATGGTCTGGGCATGTGGAGAGGATGGGGGATGATAACTGGGTGCAGAAAATGAGAAGTGTTAATGTTGGGGGTAGGGCAGTGAAAGGTAGACCGAAAAAGACCTGAGACAAGATTACTGTTACCTCAGGGATAAGGGACTAAATAGAGAAGCTGCCAGAGATCGAGCAGCATGGACAGCCGTCATTAGGTGACCAAGGCCGACACATGCAAGCATGTTGGAGCCTTGAAAAAACGAAGTGAAACTAAACAAAAACTGTACGGTACTGTATGTTCCAAATAATCAACTTTTCCATATTGTATGTGGATATTATTCTTTGCTTCAAACAATTCAGGGCACCACAAAATCACAATACACCAATATGAACAAAAAAAACTCTAGTTCCCCAAATCAACTTCAGCAATATAGAACACAGTCTTTTTTATAAGCCTCCTTTTTTTCTACGTTATCTTTTTTATTAACTTCATCGCAAATCACTGAGAAAAAAGTAAGGCTGATTTGCTGTTTCCCACAATCAACAGCACCAAATGTACTGGTATATAAAAAGTTATATTATTTTGAAACATATCCCTGTCTGAAAATGAAGGCTGCCTTAGAACATCCTGTTATATTCCAGGGATATGCTGCAAAATGTTACAAATTTTTACATGCAATTACATATAACTGGTACTGTAAATGAAGGGAACTTGCAAGTCATCTTAACAGAGAGCAATGAAACTTTAACTGGCAATCTTTCTGTGATTAATGTACATTTACAGGGCAAAAATGAAGTCATATAACAGCAACATACAACAAGTATTTGCTGTAAAACATCAAACCTCCTAAGCACTGACCTTACGAAGCTCAGCATCAGAGTAGAGCCTGCTGAGGGTGCGGGCAGGCATGGAGAGCTGACTGTTGATGCTAACATTACTGAGGA
>JAGKTI010001493.1:0-18526 GCA_018397915.1 Birgus latro | reverse complement strand
TCCCCCATCCTCTCCACATGTCCAAACCACCTCAGCCTACCTCTCCTCATCACAACACCAATACACTCCAGTCCCATCCTACCTCTCAACTCTTCTATCGTAAACCCAGCCCCCCCAGGCCTTGCACGCAGGGACGCACTGCACATCCACCTAATCATTGTCATTTCTGTACGTTTAAACCTGCGAATATCTTCTTCCTTTACTGCCCAGGTCTCACTACCATACAGCATCACACTCCTAACACATGCTGCATACAAAGACCCCTTAGCACGTAAGGAGAGTCCTCTCAATGTCAGGAGAGGCAACAGCTCCCTGAACTTCTTCCAACCACTTCTCACTCTAGCAACCGAGCTAACTCCAGCCCCACCTCCGGCACATAACATGTCTCCCAAATAACAAAACTCCTCCACACACTCAAGAGACTCACCTGCAAGTTCAACCCTCTCACGCCTAACAATCTCCACCTGCTCTCCCCGACACACCGCACACATGAAATGAGCATTATCTCGCAGTCTACCTCTAATACCACTACATCTCTTGTGCACCCACTTATCACAAACACTGCACAAGATGGAATTACTTCCCACACCCATGTGGCAAACTGCACATGGCCACTCTCCCTCTCCTCTGATTGTACCGCCACCAACCCTAGATATCATCACTTTTGTTTTATCTGCATTTACCCTTAAGCCCTTGTGCCCCATACCATCTCTCCACTTCTTAAATCTTTCCTCAGCCTCCCCTTCATTCTCAGCAATCAACACCAAATCATCAGCATACAACATCTCCCATGGGAGTCCCTCTCTGAAGTCACGTGAGAGGGCTTCAAGCACCATGATAAACAACAAGGGACTCAAAACTGACCCCTGATGCACACCAACATTCACGGGAAACTCATCACTCAAAGCTCCATTCACCCTTACCTGAGTGTGAGCACCCACGTACATGGCCATAACCACCCTAACCAGCCACTCTTCCAACCCTAGCTTTCTCATTGCCCACTTCACCACCTCTCTAGGGACTCTGTCAAAGGCCTTTTCCAAATCAACAAAAACAAAATACAATTCCCTTTTCTTGCCAATATATTTTTCCTGAAGCTGTCGAACAATGAATATGGCATCAGTGGTCCCCCTGCCTGGCATAAACCCAAACTGCATCTCATTGATATTCACTCTTTCTCTAATCATACCTTCTAGAACTCTCTCCATTACTTTCATTATCTGATCTAAGAGCTTTATACCTCTGTAATTTCCCCTTTCCAGGGCATCACCCTTCCCTTTGTACACATTTACAATTACACTCTTCAGCCAATCATCTGGGACAACACACTCATATATAATCATATTTATCAGGTCAGTGACTAACCTCACCCCAATATCTCCTGAGGCCTTCAACATTTCGGCAGTCAACCCAGACACACCTGCCGCCTTCCCCACCCGCATCCTGCCTATTGCCTCACTCACAGTAGCAGCGTCAATCAAAGGCCAAGGGCCAAACACTGGATCAGCTGGCTCCAAACCTTCCCTATCCCAATCAAACTCCTCATTCAACAACCGGCTATAATGCTCTCTCCATGCATCTTTAATATCCTCACTGTTTACCACTACCCTTCCTTCATCATTCTTCACACACTGCTCGCCTACAATGTCCCGATTATCTCTCTTCACCTGATTTGCCACCCTAAAAACCATATTTTTCCTTCCTTCATGATTTAGATTATCAAGTAAAAGTCTCTGTGACTCAGACTTCGCCCTGTATACCTCTCTTCTAGCCCTGCGCTTGGCAGCCAAGTACTCCTCCCTGTTACCACCCTTCTTCCATTCCCGGAAAAGCCTTTTCTTCTCCTTAACTGCGGCTTCTACACTCTCATCCCACCACCAAGTTACTTTATGTCTTGGTGGGCCTCTTGTCCAACCGCATACTGCATCGGTAACTCTCAAGAGGTTGTTCTTAAGGGCTCCATACTGTTCATTAACGTCTCTATCTTCGGCTTCCTGTTCAGCCACCACTCTCCTCATCTCACTATAAAAGGCATCCCTTACTGATTGGTTTCTCAGCTTCCATATTTTCCTCCTAGGTACATATGTCCTCCTTCTCATCATTCGTTCCTTAAGCACCATGTCACAAATCAACAGTTTGTGCTGCTGCACACACTCCTCGCTTCCTATAACTTTAACATCCCTCACTAATCTCCTATCAACCCCCCTGACCAGAAAATAATCTATCTGGCTACTATTTCCCCCGGACTCGTACGTAATCAATCTACTCACTCTTTTTCTAAAATGTGTGTTGCACACAATCATGTCCATAGCCTCCCCAAACTCGAGTATTCTTTCTCCTTCCGCATTCCTCACACCATATGCACATCCTCCATGGACTCCTTCATAACCTTGAGCTGCTTCACCAACATGACCATTTAAATCCCCTCCCAGAACCACTACCTCATCATCACCCATACCACTTACTACATGTATTAAATCATCCCAAAATCTATCCTTCTCTGCGTCATCCAATCCTACCTGCGGAGCATATGCTGATATAACTGAAACCATCACCCGTCCGATCAAAATTTTCACTACTATTATCCTATCACTTACTCTCATGACATTCATAACATACTCCTATGACAAATTGAGTGGAGGAATGAAGGATTTAAAGCCAACACCCAGAGCACAGGTTTTGAGTATACTTATTTCACACAATGTTTACAAAACAAAGTTCAAGACAGATCATACTTCAGGGGTCCAGGATTGCAATCACTGTGAATTTCATCCTTGGTAAGATGTGAAACATAAAAATTCCTGAAGTGGTTAATGAACTTTGGCTAGTCATGAACCAAATGTGTAAACAAGGATCTAATTCAATTCTAAAAGACACTCAACTTAATTACAGAGACACATTTACCAGATACTATCACATATATACATACATCATCTATGGTAATAGTGTGTTGCCCCATGAGAAGCATAGGAGCCCAGGGCTGGGCAAGTTGGTCCTGACATTTAAGATGAGAGAGACCAGCCTAACACATCTCTGAGTCATGCAATAAACCCCAACCACCCCTTGGATATAAACCTACACAGGCTCAATCCAGCTGGAGCACCTTAATTACCCACTAAACTACCAGGTGTTATAGTTTTGTTATATAGTTACCACCCAGCATAGTAAATTGTTTCCTGGTGTACAGGAAACCATTTAGCATGTCACTCAGTGTAGAGTCACCCATGGACAGAAGGAAGAGGAAAGCAAGACGAAAAGAAAGACAGTAGAGGAAGGAAGGAATGACGGAAGAAAGAGAGAAAAGGGCAGTCACCAAAGAGCAGCACCACACCAAGTGAGTGGATGTTGAGTGCCCTCACCTACCACTCATTAAAATAAACTGTACTGCAGCTTCTGGTACAGCACACTAAGGCAATACACAAAACTAAATACAAAATGAATACATACTGGTATCTGAAATGCTGTAGTTAATGAAATCAACAAAGTTGTTAATAATGCAAAACTACTACCTACCTACAATAATAATAATCATAATAACAATCAAAATAATCAGTACTGTAATATGCTTTCCATTACAAAAGTATTAAAAATCCTGTACACTTCAAGGAGATAACAGACCACCTCTTAAAAGTTTCCATCTTCCTTTGAAATTATTCAAAGTAGCAAGGAAATCTGTTAATAAACAAGGGAAACAATTTATATAAGGGGCACATTAGGCTAGGTTTAGATAAGTTGGTTAGGATAAATTAGGTTAGATAACACTGAAACATGAAACACACTCAGAAAATACTCAAAGAATAACATGAAGACTGGTGAAAAAAGGGAGGGAAGGGAGGGCAAAATGGGTGATCCCATGTCTCCTTGAAGACTACCAAAAAATCCTTTGCACATTTCACTTATTAAAATGCAGCATATTTTATTACTGAGAACACTATTATACTGCACTTCTCATGACTGTATTTTACCTGGCAGCAGATTCTGGTGTGAGATACATGTATGCTGTACCTTCCTTCAGTGGGCTGAAGTAAGAGTGCTTATTTTGTGGCAGCTTATACACCACAAACCTGTTTAAGAAATACAGAGATAAGAGTTTTCATACATTTTTAATCAATAGATATTCAATCAAGAATCATATTAAAAAGAAACTATGGTATTATAAGCTCAATGAAAATTTTGGTACAGTACTGACAAGTGAAAACTGGTAACACAAATGGTGAAACAACTGATGTACATAAATGGTGACAATTCTGACAAATGTAAGATGGTGAAGAGAAATAGTCAACATCTCAACAGACAAGAGACATTGGAGTTGTGGCTAAACTCACTGTTTGAGTCATATCATTTTCCTGCCTTATGACAACTCTAAGTTACTCGGACTGCATTACAAACAACAAAGTTTGGAATGTACTGTACAAATAACTGAAAGCTGATACAAAGCCCTGTTAGAAATACATTTTTAACACCCATGAATGTAAATTCACACAACTGGCTACATGATCTGCTGAAAATGTTTAAAAATAATTTTGCTCAATTTTCGGTAGTTCACATCACTCAGTTTTGAAACAATAATTTTCCTGGTCGATTTTAGTGTCATCTGAGTGAATTTGAGCTTATTTTTTTTCGGATATCAATCAGTTTGGAGGTTAGGCCTACCCAAGGCAAAATACAGTATCACTATTTCTGGGTAGTTAAGGAAGCGGTCAGGTCACCCGCAACAATGTTGACCGATGATCTCTCCGACAGGCCGCATTGTTTACCAACCATCGCTCCGAGTGGATGCATCAGTGTATCTTGTGTCAAAGCAATGGGAAACTTGATGCTTTAACCTAACCTAACCTAACCTAGTCCATCCTAAACTCACTTGCATTTGACAGCCAGCATTCAAATGTACAAAATGAGCATTAGGAATGTCAAATATGGCTGGCTATGGGCAAACATCAGCAGAGAACTGAGGTAATTAAATATACGTACAGTAAAACCTCGATATAACGGACTTCAGCAGACCGGAATTCGCTTTTATCAGACTCGAAGAGCTACTGGACTAAACTCCTATATATCGGAAAAAGTCCGATATAGCCAGAAAGCAGTCCTGACTGCCTGACAACTTCAGCTATGTTCACCACAATAAGACAAGTAAAAGACATGTTTTTCAGTGCACAGTACAGTATTATTATACCATTTGATTAATGTAGTGACGGTATAACACAGTACAATACTGCAATGGTGGTGAAAACTACCGATGCAATCTGGACTAATGTCTGATATATCGGAAAAAGTCCGGATTAGCAGGGATAAGTCCGGATGTCGCTTTTATCAGAAAATAGCATATTTCGGACTGGCCTGAGCCCCAATTAGTCCGTTATAGTGAGGTCTTACTGTATATAGGTTTTTCACGTTAAATATACATTTCTGAAAACAATTTTATGGTGGAACTGGTTCAAATTAATATGGTCTACAATGTGGTTGTCAGATTTCCTGGATCAAGTGATGTGAATTACTGAAAACTGACCATAATTTCTTTGTATATACAGTAAACCCTCATTAATTCGTACTTCAATATTTCATAATTCGGGATAACTCGTAGAGGCTATCACGGAAAATTTAAAAAAAAAAATCAACTCATTTACAGTGTATAGTACACTACTGTATAGTAATCTAAGTGTGTGTAGTCTAAGTACTCAAAGTGTTCTATCTATCTATCTATAGCCTGACGCCCTAATCCCGCAAAGGGTGGCAGCAGACAAAACGCCTCCAAGTTACTCTGTCACCCACCATTTGTCTACCCTTCCCCCAGCTGCACTCCCCCTTCCCTCATATACCTCTCAACTCCATCCCTCCACCTCACCCTCGATCTTCCCCTCCCTCTCCCTCCCTCCACCCCTCCTGCACACACCCTCTTGGTCAGTCTTTCATTCTCCATTCTCTCCACATGTCCAAACGACCTCAGTGTATTTCTCCTAATCTCCTCAACCACATCCACATCCACCCCACAATGTTCCTTCACTTCTTCATTCGTCAACCAGTCCCTCCATGTCACTCCACATGCTCCTCTCAAGTAACTCATTTCCACTGCTCTCACTCTTGACTTGTTACCCTCTTGCAAGGTCCATGCCTCGCTTCCATACGTCACAGTAGGGATCACAATACTATCATGCAGTGACTTCTTGACTTCCATACTCACCTCCCTATTTCTCATCACCGCTTTCAGTGAACCAACTTCCCTGCTGTACCCTTTCAAGTATTTCATCCCCAAAACTTCCATCCTTACTCATCACACTACCCAAGTACTTGAATGCACTCACATTCTCCATATCCTCACCACTGAACCTCACTGTGCATTCTGTGACTTCATTCCCCTCAAACACCATAACTTTACTCGTTTACATTGACTTTCAGATTCCTTTTCTTACACACTGTCCCAAATTCATTCACCAAACCTTGCAACTCCCATTCATCTTCACTCAACTATACTGTATCATCAGCAAACAACAACACCGGAATCTTCCACATCTCACCTTCATTCATTAGAGCCACTCCCATATCCACTGCCCTACCTTGCACCTCCTTTACAACCCCATCCATGTATATATTAAACAGCCATGGAGACATCACACAACCCTGTTTCAGTCCCACATTCAGATAAAAGAACTCACTCAGCTCACCATCCACTCACACAGTAGCCCTAGCTCCTTCATACATACTCTTCAAAGCACTCAACAATTTCCCCTCCACTCCATATATTCTTAATACCTTCCACATACCTTGCCTATTTATTCTGTCATAAGCTTTCTCCAAGTCCATGAAGGTAGCATACACTTTCTTTCCCTTCTCTAGATACTTCTCCACTAAACATCTTAGAACAAATATCTGATTTACCTTCCTAAATCCCCCTTGTTCTTCTCCAACTAACTACTCTGTTATATGCCTAATCCTGTCAATAAGTATTCTACCATATACAGTATCTTTCCAGTCACACTAAGAGGGCAAAAACCCCTATGGTTACCACATACTTCTCTCTCCCCTTTTCCTTTACATAAAGGAACAATTATACCTGATTTCCAGTCCTCTGGAACCCTTCCCTCTTCCCAAGCCAATCTACACAACTTCCATATCCATTCCACAACAGTCTCACCCCCATACTTCAGCATTTCACCACACACTCAATCAATTCCTGGGGCCTTTCCCATCTTGATCTTCTTCATTGCTTCCATTACTTCCACCCTACTGATCTCTTCCTCCCTCCTCTCACCTCTTCTTCTCCCAGCCATTCCCCAACCACTTACACTTGCTCTGCTCTCACTCTCTACATTCAACAAATCCTCAAAGTACTCCTTCCATCTCCTCAATTTCTCTCTCTTCTCCACCAGCAATCTATTATTCCCATCATTCACTCCCCTACTATTTCCTCTTTCACACTGTCTTACTTTCTTTACCTCCTTCCAAAACAATTTCTTACTCGCCCTCCACTTTACACTCAGATTCATCCCAAACTCCTCATCCACTTTCTTCTTACTCTCCTTCACCAATCTCTTCACCTCTCTTCTCCAGCTCACATATACCTCTCTCTTCTCCAGCTCACATATACCTCTCTCTTCTCCAGCTCACATATTACCTCTCTCTTCTCCAGCTCACATATACCTCTCTCTTCTCTCTCTCATCTTCTCCCCTACCTCTGCTCGCTAGCCATTCACTGTATGCCTTCTTCTTTTGTTCCACAGCTCGTTTCACCTCATCATTCCACCATGCTGTCCCTTGCACATCCCTGCATCTCCTCCTCACTCCACAAACCATCTCACATGCTGCACCTATCTCTTTCATGAAAATCTTACATACATCTTCCACCCCTTCCATCTGCTCTAACTCATACCTTCCCAATCTTTCTTCCACTATGCTCATATACTCTGCCATTTTCTCACTATCTTGTAACTTCTCTACTCTTCTCACAGGAGCTATTTCCTCCTGTCTTCAAAGTATTCAGTGTTATTATTAGAAAAGTGTTCAGAAAAGTGACACAGAGCCTCCCAATCCACCTCTTCACCCTCCCAAAGGCCTCCTCCAAGCTTGAATACTTCCCTGCAGTACCAAAACAAGGTAAGGTTCTATTAGTTTTATTTTTACTTTTTCTCAATGTACAGTACTGTATTGTATAATGTGTTTTGGAGGAAGTGGGGGGAGGGAACCCATTAACTCCATTAACTCACAAAAATGCTAACTCGTGGAGGGTTGGAACCCAATTACCACGAGTCAACGAGGGTTCACTGTATTCCGAAGTACCACAAAATTTTATCATAGCAGATGGGGGACGTGGAAGGTGTGTGCAAGATATTCACAGAAGAAATCTGTGCAGCATGTGAGGTGGTGTGTGGGGTGAAGAGAAGACAAAAGGGGGTTCAGGGAACAGCATGGTGGACTGAAGAGGTGAGAGAGGCTGTGGCACAAAAGAAGAAAGCATATAATGAGTGGATGAGGAACAGGGGCGTCGAAGAAGCTGAGAGACGGACGAGAGAGTTATATGCAGAGAGGAGGAGAGAGGTGAAAAGATTAGTAAGAGAGAGTAAGAAGAGAGTGGATGAGGAATTTGGAAGGAATTGGATGAGGAATTTGGAAGGAATTTGAGTGCAAAGTGAAGGGAATGTAAGAAAATGTTCTGGAAGGAGGTAAAGAGAGCTAGACAGGGTGCCAACGAAGTCAGTGGGGGTGTGAAAGATAAAAATGGTAGATTACTAGTGGAGAAGGGAGAAAAAGTAAACAGATGGAGAGAACACTTTAATGAACTGTTGAACATAGAGAATGAAAGTAATGCAAGTATAAGTGGCTGGGGAATGGCAGGGAGAAGGAGGGTTGTGAGAAGAGAGGAAGAAATCACCAGGATGGAAGTGGTGGAAGCAATGAAGAAAGTTAAAATGGGGAAAGCCCCAGGAATTGATGGAGTGTGTGGTGAAATGCTGAAGCATAGGAGAGAGATAGTAATAGAATGGATGTGGAAGATGTGCAGATTGGCGTGGGAGGAGGGTAGATTCCCGGAGGATTGGAAGTCAGGTATAATTATTCCTCTGTACAAAGGAAAAGGGGAAAAAGCAGTGTGTGGTAATCATAGGGCCATCTGCCTTCTCAGTGTAATAGGAAAAGTATATGATACGATACTTATTGACAGAGTTAGGGAAATAACAGAGGAATTAGTTGGAGAAGAACAGGGAGGTTTTAGGAGGGAAAGAGGGTGTGTAGACCAGATATTCATTCTTAGATCCTTAATCGAAAAGTTTCTAGAGAAGGGAAAGAAGTTGTATGCAGCCTTCATGGATCTGGAGAAAGCATATGACAGGGTGGATAGACAAGGATTGTGGAAAGTATTAAGAATATATGGAGTGGATGAGAAGTTGCTGAAGGGAGTGAAGAGTATGTATGAGGGTGCTAAGGCTGCAGTGCGTGTGGATGGCAAACTGAATTAATCTTTCCATTTGACGGTTGGATTGAAACAAGGATGTGTCATGTCTCCATGGTTGTTCAATCTGTACATGGATGGGGTTATAAAAGAGATAAAAGGTCGGGCAGTGGATGTTGGAGCGGCCCTAGTGAGAGAGGGCAGTGTTTGGAAACTCCCTATACTGTTGTTTGCAGATGATACTGTCTTGTTAAGTGAAGATGAAGGGGAGCTGCAAGGCTTGGTAGATGAGTTTGGGAGAGTGTGTAAGAAATGGAATCTAAAGGAGAATGTAGGGAAGAGTAAAGTGATGGTCTTCGAGAGAAGTGAAGCCAGTGAATGTACAGTGAGATTGGATGGGGAGGATATGGAGAATGTGAGTGCATTTAAGTACTTGGGTAGTGTGATGAGTAAGGATGGAAGTCTGGAGGGTGAAGTGCTTGAAAGGGTACAGCAGGGAAGAAAGGTTGCTGGTTCATTGATAGCAGTGATAAGAAACAGGGAGGTGAGCATGGAAATGAAAAAGTTGTTACATGACAGTATTGTGATACCAACTCTAACATATGGAAGTGAAGCTTGGACCTTGTTGGAAGGACAGAAGTCAAGAGTGAGCGCAGTGGAAATGAATTATTTGAGAGGAGCATGTGGAGTCACATGGAGAGACAGACTAACAAATGAGGAAGTGAAGGAGCGTTGTGGTGTGGTTGTGGACATGATAGGAAGTGTTAGGAGAAACACGTTAAGGTGGTTTGGGCATGTGGAGAGGATGGAGAGTGAAAGACTGATGAGGAGAGTGTATGTGAGTGAGGTGGAGGGGGAGAGAGGGAGGGGGAGGCCAAGGAGGAGATGGAAGGATGGAGTGGAGAAGTACATGAGAGAGGGGTGTGTGAGTTGGGAGCGGGGTAGTGAAATGGCGGGGGACAGAGCGACATGGAGGCGATTTGTTTGTGGCAACCCCATGCGGGATTGAGGCATCTGGCAATAGATAGACAGATAGACAGGTAAAAAATACAAGAACACTCGTATGAAGAAAGGATTAATTTATAAAATATCATGCAAAGAACTAACATGTAAATGAATCCAAGATACTGATATAACAATGTGCTGCAAAAGGCCAAAAAGACAAACCATAACATGAGGCAGACCTGAATGATGAGGATGATAATGCTGATAAGGAAATACTGCACTACCATTAACTATATAACAAGAATACCATGAAAGCAATTGTTCAAAGTTTTTCTTCTATTTCTGTCTCATATGTGGTTGGTTAACCTGTAAACCGCCGGGTTGTGGGAGGTGGTCCTGGCACTTCCTGCCGGGGGTAATTCGTGCTTCGACTGACTTTCTTAAAATATTTGCCAAAAATCAGTTATTTGTCCAACAATATTATAATTACATATGCATATGGCACATACTTTCTGCTTTCTCCTGGGAAGTTTTTTTTAGCACTCGTCGACTACTGTAGGACTTGTGGAGAATTCTGAGGTTGGGTAACCAAGTCTCCAATTTAAACTTTCCCACAGCCCTTAATACGAATACCAATGTCTAATGTTATCACTACAAACACTATTCAATTATTTACAAGTATCCATACTCCCACAAAAAAACACTGTGAAAGCAATTGAAAATGAGACCATCCCAATCGTGCTAGTTCGCAGCTTGTATTCGGTCATTTCTTATTCATATACACACTCACACTTGACATTCCTATTACTTTATTACAATTGTATATATATATATATATATATATATATATATATATAGTCATTTACCGCCTCCCACACGATGTTTTGTTGGGGTAAAGGTCACAGGGCAATTTGAAATGGCCGCCAAAGTGGCAGAAATGGAGGGGTGCGACAGCAACGTCATTACACCTTCAAGGACGACATTCAACTGATGTAGGTACGTATCTGGGTATAAAAGGGTTCAAAATCAGCTGTTAATGTATATGCTATGAAATAAGTCATTGGAAATATTGACAATACATACCAAATTAGGTTTGTCTAGGTGAATATAAATATCACTCAGGCATCTCCCCAAATTTTTTATATATACTTATATCTTGAAAGCCCAGGCAAATTAAAAACAACAGAGAAGCACCCAACTGAAAGCCCGCGGCTCAAGCCATTGCCACCGAGCGTCACAAAAGTGACGGCCTATGATTAAGTGGTTAAGCAGGGGGCAAAGTTGTGTAGGTATGGATATGACTTCTATAGGGTTAAGAGATCTTTGTAATCAAAGGCTGATAACAAAAGCACAGACAGAGTAGCCATCCACATTATTTCATGACTGTCACTAATGGGGAGAAGCATTTCCTGTACTTTCCAGTACCAAAAGTAAATACAGTATAGTGGTAAAGTTAATAACATCATCTCATTAATGAATTTACTGATATATGCAGCATACAAAAAAAAAAGCTTAAAGTATCAGCACTGTTTGTTCTTTTAAGGTGAGACTGGAATGCAACATAAAGAGTAACATTACAATAACCTATTTGCACTGGTAGTGTCATTATCATTGCATCACTGTCCCAAACACTGTCATCAAACTTACAGGAACCAATTGCAAAAACATCTTTCTGGGTCATGGCACTTGTGGTTATGGTGCTGTGTGCCAGTAAAAGCTGTTGTTACGCATTAATACTGGTAATTACCATAAGCACAACTGATTGAAATGTACATGAAAACAATACCATTCAATTCATGACCACTGACTCTTACATGTGACCAACATGCAGGAAAAAGCAATATAAATGACCATGCACCGTTATCTAACGGAGGTGAGTCAACATCATAAGGTCATATCACTGTCACTAGACGACATTTCAACCTTATCACAAATCACTTACGAGTCAATTGGATCTCCTTTTTGATCCCTGCAGCCATACCAGTTGGAAGTATCCGGTGGTTCATCACGTGTCATACAATTCCATATACAAAACGTGCCTAGAAAGATAATTAAGAAAGCGCCTATCGACCAGCAGTTCCCCATCGTGTTTGTTTACAGTAATGGTGCTCCCACTGCTATCCTACCCTCGGGACACTTCACATACTTACAACCAAATCGCTGTTATCACCTGAATATGTGTATATGGGGTGAATTATACACTAATATATAAAAAAAGATTTTATGGGGATTTTGAATGAGCTAGCTTGATGAAGAATTGTTTAATATAGTTGAGGGAGGAACAAAACCATTTTCAAGACTATACAACAAGTAAGGGCGTCGCTCTTCTTGGTGATCGTCATATCAAATGGCTAGCAGCAAGGGAGTCGTACTTCGTATAACTGTCAGTCAATAGATTTTGGAAGATACGTTGGTTTTAATCAATCACTGCAGATGGATGGAACACTATGTTTATAGAATTAATGCTGAATCTCGCGCTTAGACTGAAATAGCACGTATAATATGTATAACTTTGTTAATGTATTTGTGTCTCAGGCAGATGTATCCATGTGGTTCTTATATTATTACCATCGCCAAAGGATTTTATTTAGTTTATAAGTAGACCTCTTTACTTCCATACTCAGTTGGTATTTTCAATGGCTCTTCCAATCATCTTTGTTCACCACACAATCCAAATACTTCACTATCTCCATAGTAATTTAAAAACTTTGTCATCTGTCTATCCATAGAACTTAGCTTGCCTGCAATTGCTTTTAGAGTTCGTGTCCCACATCTCCCACGTACGCTGCCGAACTGTACCCCGTACAGTCGGCCAATTTGGATCGCATTGTTGGTGGCTATGGATATTTTTTTGCAACACTGCTTTCTTATCTTGAATATTACTAAAGCCGAGTGCGTCCATATTCGATAAGATGTAAATGATACAGTCAACACTCGAGTTATTAAGGTAAAATATGCAAAATACACTACAACGGAGGAACTACAACGAAATATTACATGCCAGCCAGAGTATGGCTCACAGTCCAATGTTTATTTCGATAGCAACTGGAGAATCCCGAGTTCGAATCACAATCATTAAAAATTAAAATAAATTAACATCAAGACTCAATGCCCTAAGGTCACTTGCCAGTACAATGTTCGGACACAACAAAGAAACTACCGCCACAGTATACAAACAATACTGTATATACGATATATACGTTCAGTGATGAATTATGCAAGTCCTGCTTGGGCTTCTAACCTCAATAAAACACTACAACACCTCACAGACCATACAGAACAAGGCCCTAAAAATAAGCACAGGCTGCACAGCTACTACACCTACAGACAACCTACACCAAGAAACTTAACTCCTCAAGTCAAGGATCATCTAGACATGAGAGGCACCCAAATTTTTGCTGCAGCCTCCACAAACCCACACCATCCACTACACTACATGGCAGCACATCTACACACACCAAGGAACATCAAAACAACACTCAACACACGATATCATACACAAATACTGTCATCTCTCTCCCTCGCCCGCCACAAACCAGCTTCCAGAAGCATATCCATACTCAAATCACTCGCCGTTCCATTCAGCCACTCAAAGACAACACAGCTACATGCACGGCCTCCTGATATCCACTCTTCTGAATCCTACGGTCCTACCTCCCTCGTGAGGACAGAGCCCACGTGGCCAGGCTGAGATGTGGGCATCATCCAGCTCTCTTGAGTTATCAGAAGAGGCTGGATGACTCCGTCGCTGATGCCTCTCCAGGATGCAACACAGAACCCCAGACTATTAAGCACATTATGGAAGACTGCATTGCACATAAGCACCTGCGCCTACAACACAACATACACTCCTTGAGAGCTCTGTGGGAGAGCCCGGTCTCGGCCGTGGCCGGACTCAGGGCTGTTCGGTCAGACTGTCAAGGGAACATCTGCTACTACTACTATTTCCCGGGTTCGAGTCTTGACCAAGTTTATCTCCCCTTGCCCCTGTTCACTCACTAGTACATGGAGACATTTGCTGCATGTCGTCGTATTCTTGGGGAAGGTTGGCAATTAGTAAATAATGATTCTGCCTTAATGGCCCTCGTGCAGTCGGTAGGCATGAACTGAAATATTCTGTGCTGCAGAACTGTTCCTCTTTAGTGTTCTCACTTGGTGCTCTCGGTATCCCATCGTTTATGACACTAAACAGATCAATATTGAAGCTCATTTTTCTATGCAAGAACTTGGAAGCCGGCTGCTCAAAAGTCTGGGAGACTAAAAACAACTGTGTTGTAGCTCCCCACAGTAGGTCAAAAAATGGCCCTAATAGAATTTTGAGGGACAGGGAAAGTTTCCCAACTGAAAGCGAGTCATGGATGCACTGAGTAATCAGTTATGACTTTCATGTATGTTTATCACCGAACGTCCAACACAGGCACGTAAGGTAGGATATGGGCCTTACCATGAGTTAGAATATGCAAGTCTGTCGTGGACCTAAACCTGAGATAGAATATACAAGTCTGTCGGTACAGAGACAAACTACATCCACTTTCTCAATAGGCAAGGGTCATGTGCCGCCATAAGAGGTAGCTTAGGTACGAGCAACTAGGTGTTTGGCAAGTCCACTGGGTTATATAAGCATTCACAAAGTTGCCTTCACAGATGGGGTTGGTTGATTGGCCGACTATCGGTTTTGCCATCATTCCACCCCTTTCGCTCTGAATATAAATCATGTCCGTGATGGTAAAAGAGAATGAATCACTTGCCTCAGTGGACTTTTGACCTACATTTCAAGGGTGTATCCAGGACTGAACGGGGGGAGGGGGGGAGGGGGAAGGGTGCCACTTGGTAAGCATGAAGACGCGTTAATGCCTGTCGACTGCACGAGGCCATTAAGACAGCAGTAACTTGCCCAGTCGCGCTCTTCCCCCGGAATACGACAGACAACAATCAGACTTACATCTAGTTACCCAGTTATACTGCTAGGTGAAGTGACAAAGAAGAAACGAACTTTGTCCAGTAGTCTTAAAAGTTCGATATGGCCACCGTCAATGGCAACGCGCTTCTGTAGGCATTCCTCTTAGTAATCTTGCATGATCCTGTGCATCATGGGGATAACGTTATCAGTGGCTGCCGTGAACCTCTCCTTCCCTATAAAACTTAACTCTTGACTCACCCTGGATAATGGCTAAAGGTACAGAAAGACACCACATACTAATTAGAATTTTTTATTTACGATGGTCAACAATTAATATTTGTGATGCAGCGAGTGTCCACATGACCTCCTGCACAGAATTAAATGCAACACGTGGTATTTCTGCTAATTTTACTCTAGACAGCTTGTATCTCAAAACTCATAAGGGTCACAGACGGAAATAAAGGAAATAAATGAGGAATATGGAAAATGAAAAAGGAAAATAAATGAGGGAAAAGGAAAATGAATGAGGAAAAGGGAAGAATAAATAAGGAAAAAGGAAATAAAGGTAAAGAAATGAGGGAAAGGGTAAAAACTGAGGAAAGAGGAAAAATAAAGGCGCAAATTAAGGAAAATAAATGACAGGTTGCAGAGCGTCACTGAGATAGCCCCTTCAATACGACGACATATTTTGTATTTTATTCTTGCTACAAACAAGATATTTTTTAAAACTATTATTCAGTTTAGAAGAGTCCCTTTGTAGTGAAGGGTTGGAAATATACTGTAGTTTCCATTAATTTCTTGATTCCAGCGACATATTTGCTGTATTTATTTATTTACTTATTTATGATCCCTCCGGGCGTTTTTATTCAGCTTAGGGAAGATTTTTTGAACTGGGGGGGTTAGATATGACCTTCATTAACCCCCTCGCAACGATGATCCTCCTTTACACTGAACACATTCGTCTGGAATAACAAAAATTAGCCAAATAATGACGTCACAAGATTAAATGGTGTTTCCTTCAGTGAGTTAGACAGAGACCTCCACTTGAGCTGAATAACACCGCCTGACCGTAGCAGGAGTACAATAGGCGTCCTCGTGGTGAAGTCGTGATCAAATGAAAAGGGTGTGAAGGGTGTTAACAGTCCAGGGTGGAGGGTGTGAAGACGCGCCACACAGCTATCCTATCATCCGGTTCATTCACACTTAACTATAATCCTTCCGCCTTAACTTGGCATAAATTTTCGTCCTTTTGTACGCTGTGTAGATTTTTTCCCCCCACGTAGCTCAATGACAGAAAAGGACAGTATTACGACTATTCACATTTTCCGTAGAATTTCTTAGTGACTAGCATCCTATTCTAGTCTTAATCTATCGGTGCAGTTCAGCATTCAAGGAGAGATGGCGATTTTTAGGCCAAGTTAGAGTAAAAGGAGTAGGCTATAGCCAACACCTGCCACATTCATACACATAGGCCGCGAACTTCCCGGCACAGTACACTTCGTAACACATTTTTATTAGAAATTTATTCTATATATTTAACCTTATATTTTCGTTTACACTTTTATATCATTTAATCTAAGCACGCTTTGCACCAAAAAAAAAAAAAAAAAAAAAAAAAAGACAACAATAAAGAAATGTCAAAAAAAAAAAAAAAAGAATGATGTTTTAGGAATTTCCAAAGCAAATAAAAAATTTTTTTCAACCCAAGCCAAGAAGCCACACACACAAAAAAAAATTCCGATCATTTCCCTCTCGTGACTATGATAAGTGTTTGTATGACAAACAAAATACGAGAACAATATGCACTCTCCATCCCCTGACCTTCCCACCAAAACAAATCTCACTATAGGGAACTGATCCGAAATTTCTTTGCAAATCTCAGCCCACACAAACTTATGATCAACATTCTGTCGTAACTGATTTGTTTTCGCAGGAAGAATAAGAAAAGGAAAGTACACAGTCTTCCCACGTCTTGTCCTTCCACCAAAAAACAATTCCTGATTACGATGGAACTGATCATAATTCTGTACTGCCAATCTCAACCCAAGACCGTACTCTCGTCAGCTTAATAGCCTTTCTAATACCTCTTCCTTATTGACTGACTGTGAAAAATGAACAATGATATTCTCTTGTATGTTATTTATCTATTTCCAAATCGACCTAGATTTATATTACATTAAAGTTCCCTAAAAAGAAACAGTAATTTAAACAAGAAAAACGAAAAAAAGAGTAGAGGCTCCTGTGACGAAACAACCCCAGTCATTCATGCAGCTTTACCCGGTACAGGCAGAACGTTAGCCATCATGCAATCCAACAATAAATCAAACTTTCGTGATTTCACATAACAGTAACACATTCGTACTTTGACAATACTCACTTTATCTTCATAATTCAAGAAAAGGAATACAGACTACAATTGCACCACATATCATTACCGATAATAATTATCTTACATTTCAATCACTGCTATCGCTAAAAGACCATATTATCGTTGGCACTGGAGATTCTGTAGCACGTGATCCTTTGCGATTTTTAATTTGCACATCACACCTTAGAATCGTCCTGCACAACATTTATATCTTTGTAACACGGACATATTTTGCATAAATAATATACGAAAGGTCATGTACGTGCCAAAGTAAAATAAATAACTGGAGAAAAGGTGTTACGAAATCTATGACAACAAGAAACCTAGACACACACAAAAGATGACGAACTGCCTCCAGCCGGGCACCTTGGTGACATTTCTCTGGTCTGTCACGGAGGGTTAGGGAGGATGGTTTTAGCTCGATGTAATACGTTTCAATAATCTTTAAAAAGTTGCATAGAAGACAGTTGGAAAACCGACATGTAATAAACCTCGTCTGAGTTAAATGACACGATAAAATGAAAGGATGAAGGAGCAGGCTTCTAATTTTCGTCAAAGTCAAGAATTACGAAAAAGCGATGATCCATCACATCAGTCTCAGCCGGTATGCTCAAAGGGATTGCTGAACAGATTCGAATGTGCTCTGAGTCAATGATCAAGATATTAAGAAACTAAAATAACTAATACACAAACCATCATACCTTCTTAATCCAGTAAGAGGGCGTGGTCTGTAATGAAAGGCAAGGAACATAGTCAACATCTACATTTTACGGCATTCAAAAGCTTACTCGACCCTCGGTTATTGACAACCTTGGTGAGAGGCGGGGGAAGACTGACGGTAAATCTACGCTTGGAAAATATATGGTAAATACGGCAAATCCACGATTGAAGAATATGAGGTAAAGCTTAAGTTACGTAACATTCGTCACGG
>JAGKTI010001492.1:66706-83091 GCA_018397915.1 Birgus latro | reverse complement strand
TCGTGAGACAAGTCTCTCTTGAGACTTCAAAGGACAAATTTTGAGTTTCTTCACCAGTCTCACAGCCACCACTAAGTGTGCTCTCTTTACCTGGTCTAAGCCCAGTATTAGTAACATAAACTCTCTAACTAGTACAAAGAACAGGACCTACTTAAATGCCAGAATATATTCGACACACCAAAAAAATAGCCCAGAGATCGCGCAACTGCTCTACATATAGCCCAAATCTCTCCCCGGAATTCTGAAAATTTTGTATTGGATAGTAAGTACGGATAATTACGAACATATTGATAAATATGTTAGAATATATTTGCCCGCAAATACATTAATTTTCATTTCAAATCAATATTTTTGCAAAACAGAAGTCTGTCAGCGAGTTAGCGAGCCGAAGGTAAAATACTTTTGCTAACTTTAGCATGTTGCGCTCTTAACCCTGATTTTTAAATTAAGAGTTAAATGAAACAAAATTTTTACCGGATTTCCGATAATTAGGTGTGTATGAACCTATGTGGTCATAAAAATGATAATATTTTCCAAATAAAAGTGCCGATTCGGTGCAGATTAGGTAAATGGCCGCCAATTTGGTATTTCGTCGCACCGCACTGGAAATGTAGGAATCTTGAGAATAAATTAAACAAAATAATCTTGTTTTCCAAACATAGGCCAGACGTTCATTGTTTACAGGAGACGTGCTTGAAGAATCGCTCTGATCCTCCGGAATCACCCTGATCCTCCACTATTCAAACACTATCACTTGTACAGGCTATATGGATGGTCACAGAGTTTTTATATACACAGACAAACCACACCCACAAACAAAAGTGGTTCTAAATTATACTCTAAAAGCTGTTGCGTGCAGAGTAGCGTTATTAAATAACATGTATCTGTCTAGGCTACTTGCTTTCTCTACGGTCCTCCACCCGGCCCCATTCTTAGTGTTGCCTTAATTTCACTTTTGACCATCTTCCTGGAAATAAATGCTTTTGGCGACTAGGGGTCCTAAATTGGCCTAGGATATTGATTTTCGGTTTTCACCACCAGTGGCTTGTTCAAACTCTTATATTTTACATTCTTAGTAGTAAAAATAGCATATCTTCCTTATAAACCGCTTATTTTTCCGTAAAACAACATAATTTTGCCGCTCATTGTGGCGTGACAGACGAAAATTCTTAACAGCCTCTGTGGTACAGTGGTAGAGTATGTGTCTCGCACGCTGGTGGACACAGGTTCGCCTCCCGCCAGAGTTGTAAAAACTTTGCGAAACGTTCACCAAGCCACTTACTACTTTGGCGGACGTAAGAGGTAGCCTACTGTGGTTGAACCAGTGTCGCATTCTAGTATGCTTGCACCCAACCGGCTTAAGGTGGGCCAGTTACACATCCAAAGCTACCTCAACACACAACAATAACACTTAAAAGCACTTCTCACCCTACATACAATCTCTGCAAAGCACCACATGTTGGTGGAGTGGAGTTATAGATAGATAGATTTACGACGCAGCTGACGATTGTAGGAAAAATTCTTGTGTTAGCCATACTCTAAAGCTTTCTTCAATGAAGTCTACGGTAGAGAGAACGGCCAAAATAAGAACACTGAAGGGTACACAATTTTATTTTCACATTTTACCATGTCAAACTACTTTTATTATTGAAATGCGTGAGTCAGGAAAATTGGCTGCAGACGACAGCAACAACCCTAGCCCACGAAGGACCACCGGGGGTGCACAGCCGGCACGGAGCAGCTCCGGGCAGGAGTGGTTCACCTGTGTCAATCCCCGGCGCCCCTCTTACTCCCAGCCGACACTACGCCAGGGTGGCAGTGACAAACGCCTAGTCACAGGGGAAAATTCCAGTCGGCAGGTCAGGGGTGGAGTTGTCCTAGCAACTCCACGCAACGCCGCAGCACAGGCCATTGTCTGTGCCGGGTACGGGAAAGAACAGGCCATCGTCCGTTCCCCAGTTCCTTACGCTCTGCAGGGCTGCAACACAGGCCATCGTCCCTGTCGGGTTGAGGCTGAGCTGGCCATTGTCTGCTCCTCTCCTGCAGTCTCCCCCCACAGTAGTGCCACGACACAGGCTATCGTCTGCGTCGGGGATGAGGCAGAACACCCCATCGTCCGTCCCTCAGCTACTTCCTCCCACAGCGCCGCAACACAGGCCATCGTCCGTGTCGGGCACGAGGCAGGACAGACCATCGTCCATCCCTCCGCTGCTGTCTCCTGTAGGACTGCGACACAGGCCATCGTCCGTGTTGGGCACGAGGTTGACCAGACCATCGTCCGCTCCTCCGTTACAGGCGACTTCCTTTCCCCTTCAGGAGGCAGGGTAGAGTGAGCCCTGACTCGTGTTTTCCCTGTGGTCTGACAGGGCAGAGGTACCGCCGTGCAGGCCACAGTCTGCACAAGGAGGCTAGGCCATCGTCCGCTCCTCACCCTCTGCTCCTAGGGCATCACCTGACGGGGAATTCCCTTGTCTGGCCCACCCTGTTTCCTGTGGCCGGGCGGGACGCACTCCCTCCCCTCCAGGAGGCGAGTCTGGGGGAGACCCCTTCTCGGAGCCGTGGCAAGGCCTTGGCTCACTCCAGCCCTCCCCTCATGGGCAGCAGCCGAAGCAGAGGTCCCACCAGCTGAGCAGCCGGTGCCGAGTCCTGCCAGTGACGCCCCAAGCCCGAGGTTGCTGTGAGGAGAGCCTGACAATGACTCCGCTCTCCAGAAGTTGCCACAGTCCTGTCCTGACGGTGGCCCCAGGGTCCAGTAAGCCGGGCCCCCAGACTCCCCGGGGCCTACCAGGACTCCAGGCTGTGACCTACCTGACAGTGGGGCCCATTCTGGTACTCCCCGGAACTGGCGTCAGGCCCGCCTGCTCTCCCACTTTGGCCCTAGTCCCGAGCCCTGCACTCCCACGCGGGTCTCCCAGAAGGGCAAGCCTCCCACTACTCCATCAGCCAGAGGTACCGGGAAGTGGCCAAATAAACCCAGTACAAAGTGCCATAACAGTGTGCAAACCCTGGACCAGTGAAGTTCCCCCGGCTGAAACTGTGATGCGGAGTGTCGTGAATGTGACGCGCAGTGTATCTCTTACCAGTGAACTGGCTCAGTCAATATCCCCGAGTTCCTCATTACATAGGACTGGACGAGCCTTAGTGATCCTCAGTGACAGTGTACCATGTACAGAGCACAGTGCAGCCCCTTGACTGTATAAGTAACATTTTTACCAAATACTAAAGTGCTCTCGCGGAAACTGAATTACCATAAAGAAGCAGTGCCACCCCTTGTATCAAATGTACCTTCCCTCCCCAGTGATCGGCACTTCCGCAAGATAAAATAGACGTACACTTAGTTCATCTCAGAGTGTTCCCTAGTATTTTGAAATAGTTCAGCTTCCCTCCTTGTGCAACATCGCGACTGTCTCTGTGCGTGACGCACCTCCGGTAGTGATATATATACAGTATATATCCATGTAATGAGTGTATCAGCGCCATCCAGTGCCGTAATACTGTTGGTATATAAAGTAATGTGTTATCTCCCTTGTTAGAGACATCAGTGTAACAGACGTGCCGTGAATACTGTGTCCATACTACCATACATTCCCACGGCCAGTAGAGAGTCAGTTAACTGCTGTGTAAACTTGTCACAAGCCAGTCACTGGCTAACCCAGTTTCCTATGTAATGGTAAATGTGATCTTTGTCTCTGGAAATATACTTTGAATATATGTTTGTCAGTGGTTACTGCTGTGTTTTTGTGTCCCGTCCTCTCCCTAGTATACTGACCCGGTCTTGAAAAAGAACCCGCTGTAAGTCTGCGTATTTGGGGAGCGAGAAGTCGACCCTCAGAAACGCGACATGTAAAAACGCCTGCTACTTGCATACGCATCGGAGGGACAAGTAGTTGGCTCTCAAATACGTAGAATAACAATTTTCCCGATATGTGGTGTGTCCAGGCAAGTGTAAGACAGATAAAATATTGTTAGGAAGTGGGATTTGCCAGTTAGGTGCTTCAGAAGCTTCCCGATGTTTCCCATACTGTAGTTCCGGTACCGGTATGAGTCAGAGTAGCCAGTTTGCCTGCTGTTTGTAAGTGTAGTTATTTCGTAAGTTATACATTGATTTTTGTGCTCATTTTCTTTACTATGTTTTATTTATGTGATTGTCTGTTAAATTATGTCATTTAAGGTTGTATGGTAAATAATTTACAGTGTTATGTAATGTAAGAAAACTCTTTTCATGTTTTTGATATCTCCGAGTTGGCAACTGTTGTTCTCGTGGAATGTAGAAAACTCCAGAATATAGGAAGCTTATATAAGGATGGGGAAGAGAATAGAAAAGGTTCAGTCAGGTCTCAGTTCAGTTTGACGGAAGTTTAGTCGGTTTTCAGTTCAGTTTGAGTGCAGTGCAGTGAAGTTTGTATATTTTCGGTACTTGTGAAAACAGTGAAGTGTTGGCAAACAGTGAAGTGCTAGTGAAGTTTGTTTGTCAACAATACCTGTGAAAATAGTGGTATTGTCAAGCATTAAATGTACTTGCAGTTAGTAAAGTTCATATAGCTCCAGTGCTTGTGAGAATAGTGAAGTGAAGTTGGAAAGCATAAGTGGAATTATTTGGAAAATAAATACAGTGAACTTTAAGAAGCCAGTGTTTATTTCGTCTCAGGTGATCTTGTATGCTGTACACCAAAAGGCTGACCATAGGAAGAACAACTCACTGGGCAACGTCCTTCCTGTACTGTACTACTGGTCTTGGAGCTCGTGGCAGTGTGGAGTGGGGACGTAACACTGGTGTCAGGAGTGTGGATAATTTAAGTGCTGCAGTGAGTCTAAACTTCGACATGGAAGCAGAAGGTGTGCAGACAAGGTCTCGAGCTGGGCAGGAGGAGGATGTTTCCGTGGTGACAATTGCAAAGCTAATACAGACACAAAACAAAGAACTCAAAGAACAAATACAGGCACAAACTAAAGAACTCAAAGAACAATTACAGGCAGTAAGTGTACAGATGAAGCCACAGAGTGAACAACTAGAGGCACAACGCTGAGAACAAAAAGAACGATGTGAACAACTTCAAGAGGCATCAGAGGAGCAACAGGGAGAATTACAGCTGAGGATGCAAGGACAGCTAGATGCTTTCATGGGAGAAAAGAAGGAAGAAAAACAGCAGCTTAAGGAAGAAGTAGATGCCAAGCTAGAGCAGCAGAAGTATGAGAGGGCAGTGCAGTTTGCTACTAGCCTCAAGGGTGCTGCAATGGAAATTCTGGTCCAGATGTCAGTAGAGGAGAGGATGCAGATGGAGGATGCAGATTTACAACTAGTGCTAGAGTGGCTGCAGTGGAGTACAGTGTGACCATCTTGGGAAGAACTTTCCAGGTTAAGTCCTGCGATCAAGAGCTACTGGAGTCAGTGGGACCTTCTTTATTTGAACAATGGAATACTGGAGCATCAGTGGGAGAAACCCGATGTCCTCAACAAGTATTGGCAGCTGGTGGTTCCGAAGAAGATGAGATCCGAGATCTTGGATGAGTCCCATAATCAGATCACCAGTGGGCACCTGGGAGTGGAAAAACTCTAAGCCAGCTGCGACAGATGTTCTACTGGATTGGCATGTATTAGGATGTTGAAGAGTGGCATTGGGCCTGTGATGTGTGTTGTGCCAAGAGGGGACCCAAGAAACGTGGTTGCACCCTTCTCCAGTTGTACCAAGTGGGTGCACTGATGGAAAGAGTCACGGTGGACATTGCTGGGCCTTTGCCACTCACGGAAAGAGGAAACCGGTATATATGTATCGCCAAGGACTACTTCACAAAGTGGCAAGAAGCCTATGCCATCCTCGATCAAGAGGCTAAAACTGTTGCTCAGGTGTTGGTTGACCAGTTTTTCTGTTGTTTTGGGATGCCACAAGAGCTACATTAAGACCAGGGTAGAAACTTCGAGTCTGCTGTGTTCCGCGAGTGCTGCAAGTTACTGGAGATCAAGAAGACCAGGACGATCCCACTAAGGTCACAGTCAAATGGGATGGTGGAGAAATTCAACTGGATCCTGGGATAAGAACTGTCCAAATACTGCACAGAGGGACAAACAAAATGGAACCAGAAACTGCCTGCATTGCTGATGGCATATCGGTCTGCATCCCATGAGTCTACTGGCTACACCCCTGCAACACTTATGTTGGGCCACAAGTTACACTTACCCGTTGACTTGTTAATGGGAAAACCACCTGACAAAGAGCTGCCTACAGACACCTCCAGCTATACAAAGCATCTTCAGGATAGGCTGACTGAGGTACATCATCAAGTGCGAGTGTAATGCTGTAATTTTTGTATAAGTTATAAGTAACATAAGTGTAATATAAGTTAGTATAAGTATAGTGTAAGTGTAATATATGTATAATTTACGATAGTTTCTGTATGATGTAAGTGTAGTTCTGGACCCTGTTTAAAACGATGCAATGCATGGGATGTGGACTTTGAATTTTATTTTTTGGGGCTTGATCTTAGTTAAAGTGTAGTGGGGGAATATTATTGTTAACATGTAAGACCGTGTGGAGCGGGTTGGATGCACAAATTCATGTCTGTTTTTTATAAAGAGGCGAAGAAAGTTGATTCGAGATAAAAATTCGCGATGAGTCGTATTTACACTTGGAATTCAAAATTTTGTAGTTGAGTTTGTGTTTATCATCGTGTTGTACTAAATAATAATGTCTAAGATCTTAGGTAAAGTCTGATTATTGATTATGGTCATCGAGAGCCGCGAAATTAATTTATTTTTCACTGTCGCTAGATCATGAGGCCAGACAAAGGGCGACGCCTGGTATTTATTATATCGAAGCGAAAGTTTAGGCATCGTTTATACTGTTAGACTTATATTACTCCCACAAAACTTAAATCATCATAAGTGATTTTGTCTAAGTAGAGGAGTGTGAAAATTCCTTGTTGCAAATTCCTGGACGATTGTATAATAAGTTGACTGTAGAGTAATTAGTCGAGGCCAGAACCGGTTGTAAGAACATCGCGGGATCCCCGGAGCGTCCTGGCCGCAAGCCGTCACTTTGAGCGGATATTTCATGGAGGACGGGTGTCCACAGGTATGGTCTCAAGTAAATTCACGGTATTTTCCCCCATACGTCACAATAATTAGTTTTCATCCTAACTATATATAAAGTAAGTTGTCTGATAATATTTTCCAATACTTTTATATGACTTCGAGCTGATATTTCATGGAGGATGGGTGTCCACAGATTTGGTATGGCGTCATCAAGTCGGGACTGCTGTCTGTGTAATGTCTCGCAGTCCTAAATGCCACTGCCCTTACACATTTCCACTTAGTTCATTTATAAACACAGTTGTCAATTATGAAGCTGTATGGTCCACCTAGTAGAGCCCTTTATTCATGAACTGAAATATTCTGGTTAAAAGCGAGTGAGATCCGCAGTGTTGTATTTCTCTATCATGCAGAGTATTGCAAGCGCTGTGACAATATATATTAAAATATTCTTGGGCGTCTGATAATTTTTACATAGATATGTCATATTGTGAAAACCCATGGTTAATAGGGGTGATTAAATTAACCTAGAGTAAACCTTGTAACACGATGTAAACCTGGGAAATACTACGAGTCCTTTTGAGACCGTTGTTTATGTGAGTCTCTCCTGAATTTGTAATTTTCTATTTCACATGTGTACCTCGTGTTGAGATAAGAGGTCGAGTTGAGTGAATTCTTAATGTATGTGTGTTATGTATCGGGCGAGTAGTTCTTCTGTAAGCAGTATAATCAACATCTTGTTGAGTGTAAAGTCCAAGATACTTCTGTAGTGGTATACTCTCGTATAATTACTTGTATCGTGATATGTGAGTCAGGTGTTTTATAATCTGTGGAGAAGAGAGTATTAAATCTCTCAGATAATCTGGTGGTACCAGAGACTAAAGTAATACTATGTTTCCAGTAACTATTTCTTGTTCGTAGATTATTTCATTCTATGTAAATTAAGGATAGTAATATAGATAATTATACTTTTCGTATGTGTTTGGTATAAATTCCTCTGGGAAGTTGATTATGAGGTTGAGTGGCCCGCAAGGCATGTTACTATCTATAAAAACCATGCTCTCATATATTTTTCTTACGCTACCCTGTTTACTGCCCTAGGCCTCTTTGTCCCCTCTTTCACTGTACGGGGCAAATATCTTTTATTACTTTTTTTTCCCTTGCAATCGCTGGGTGGTGGCAGCATACCAGAATTAATTCAACTAGTACCTGTAGTTATTTCTTCCTAGTGTCAATCAAATAACGAGGCCTTCTTAATAACTCTAGGATATCTTCTTTGGAAGTAACCAGAAAACATCGAAATAATAAATTCAGTCAAATTCGCGCCCTTACACTGGTGGTAAAAAGCGGTGTAAGTATTATTTTTGTTTTATAGTATCAAAAAAACCGGTCATTAGACTGGTCATTAGACTGGCGGCTTATGCGGTGTGATATTTAGATAGATCATTTTCATTTTAAGGGAACCTAAAATTATCATTGTTACACTGGTGGCATATGTGGTGGGATACAGGTAGATGCTATAACATGCTAGAGACCCACTTGGTCTTATTAAGAACCCCTGGGAGGTAAAATTTTCAAGTAGTGATAAACCGAAAATTGATCGGTATTTTCCCACAGTTAAAAGTGTTAGTACTTTGCAGAATGTTAAGAGTATCTGTAGTAGGTCACAGCCAAATACCTCAGTCATTGAATATTAATTCGGACGTGGAACTGAGAGTGAATCGGGCCCCTGGAGCCAAAGCCAGATCTTTTTTCTCTGATGAACGAGTCAGTGGAGTACTCGCGTGGCAACATGTTCTGTGTATACTCTGGATTAGATACCTAATAGTAGCAAAAGGTGTTCCTTCTGTTACACCATGAGTTGGCAAGGTGTAGAAATTAAGATTGAGGACGATGAGTGTGTTCAGACGGAGGCGCAGCAGTCTTTACCGAAGTTAGCCTGTCCTCAGACTTCAGAGCGTATACAAACAATGATGGATAACGTGAATCCCCTAAAACCACGTGATGTTCCAGTACTAGAACTGAGTCAATTACAGAGTACTGATACGGCAGCTCGCCTGGAAATGTTCTTTGAAGCGGTAGAGCAGTGAAGCCAAGATGATGCAATGCACTTACAAATTGCGAAGAATCAAGTGAGCACGGAGTTAGCAGTGTTCATTCACAACATCCAGACTAATAGACGAGTGAACTCGTGGTTGACATTCAAGGCGATCCTTAGGTCAGAATTTGCTATTGAAGTAAGCATCAATCAGGCATGGCAGGAACTGGATTCAGCGTGCTACGATTGGGTAGAATCACCACAGGCTTTTACGCACCGCTATATATGTAAACATGCGGCCGTTGAACACAAATTTCCCGGAGAAAGATTCCCTAAACGAGACAAAACAATCAAGCATAAGTTGTGGTATGGATTGCCTCTTCCATCAAGGAGTAAATTAGAAGGGTTCCTGGATGATGAACACCCATTAAAGAAATTCATTGATCGAATAGAGAATGAACGCCAACTGTTGGAAGCGAGTCAGGCCTCTCAAGTTAATATGTTACCTTTTGAAAGAAGCATGAAAGATAGGGTGTCAGACAACCAGCTATCACCTTCTACCTCACCGAAACATAGTAACCTTTCGAATCCAGACGGACCGAAAGAAGTAGTAAAGGATCTAAAGCGTCAGATCCATGAACTTAAGTCTGACCTGGCACAAGCAGTTAAGGGTCGTCCTAATAACCCTAAAGTGTATAGGGATAAATACTGTGCTCATTGTCGAGCTTCCTCTCACAATCTCAGAGATTGTTGGCAAAAACCCCCTCCTGGACATTGTTTTGATTGTCGCAGACCCGGATGTCGGTGAGGTGAGCGCGGGTGTCCTGGGCGTAGTCCCGACACCACAGCTCAAGGCGTCTCTCCGGTAGTAACTCAGGAACCGGCTCAGCAGTTATGGCTAGCCGGCGGTCAAACATCTCCCACTATCAGTGTCATAACAAATGGGAAGATGTTAGAAGCTGTCGTGGACACCGGCAGTAGTTACACATTGATCAAGGAGTCCGCATTTAAACGAATCGGGGGAGAATTGAACACACGTCGTAATCCGCCGGGCTTACAAGGAATCACAGGCGCACCTCTGAGAATACTAGGGATGTTGTGAGCTGAAATAGTGGTCGGTGATGAGAAAGTACACAAGCAATGGATCCCGGTGGTACCAAACTCTTATCTTAGTACAGATATTCTCCTGGGATGTGATGTGTTGAGCCAAGCTACACTCATGTGGGATGGTGTGAAGAGAGTTATGATGTGGGGTGGTGCACCTTATGTAGTGAACCATATCCGTCATCAGAGGAACAAGGTGAGGAGAGTCAAAGATGAACCTGTAGTATTATCTAAACTGAAACAAACCTTCTCCCAGATTAATCTCCTTTCGACCTTGCATTTGGACCCTTACCAAACTAAATTTGTGTCTGTACCTGTGAAAGTGGAACCAGCAACTAATCTTATCGTCTATCCACAGTCTAGAATGAGTCATAATACTCACCCTTATTTGGTCCAAGTAAATGAGTCAAACAACATCTATGTTCCACTGATTAACCCCACTAAAAAGGTGAGTGTTACGAAAAGGTACTATCATTGGTTCGTATGAGAGAGTGACCAGCCCAGTCCCTGACAAAGTTAACATTACTAAAATACGAAATAACCTTCTACCCGAGAATGATCACATCGAGCAAAAGGGTACTCGTAGTCAGAAATTGAAAGCTTTAATTGATGAACAGAAATGGCAACAAGTCACTAACAACCAGTGAAAAGAGCTTACTGAACTAATTCTGAAGTATGACCCTCTATTCATCCTAGACCAAGGAGAATTAGGTCTGATCAAGGGTCCTCCAGCTCATATTAAAGTTGAAAATCCTCAGCCTAGTCGAGGCCCAATGTATCGCTATTCTGTTCAGGCAAAACAAATTATCACTGACATGTTGAAGGATATGGAGGATAGAGAGATCATTGAAAGATCCACAGCAGCCTGGTTCTCACCTATTGTTTTGGTTAATAAACCCGATGAGAGTAAAAGAATGTGCCTCGATTACCGCCATGTAAACCGGCATCTCACAGCCGATGTGTATCCACTGCCGCGGCTAGATGAATTAGTGGACCAAGCCGCTGGACATCAATATTACGTTACTTTGGATATGTGAAAGGCATATTTTCAGATTTTATTAGATGAGGAGAGTCGAGATCTGACTACTTTCAGCGATGGAGTGGCTCTCTATCGTTTTCGTCGTCTTCCCTTTGGACTTAACTGTTCTCCAGCTATCTTCTCACGTCAAATGTGTCGGGAAGCCGACAAGCATCCCCTCAGGCAGGTGTAAGCAGACACGCAGTTGTTGCAGGTGTGGAAGCAACTATACCTGCTGGGCGTGAGTTTACAGTGAAACACGGACAGGGGGGAAAGAATAGAGGTTCGATGGATTCTGTGTACAGCTGTGGGCAATGTAGGGAGGTGGAATAAGGAAGGGAGGTTGAGAGGAAGAAATAAATGGAGGAAGGAGGAGGGAGAGATAGAGAGAAGGAGTAATGATGGTGTTGGTCAAGTTGTTTATACAGGAAAAGTGTTGGCTAGGCAGTTCAGATCGTGAGAGCATGAGCTGACTAAGGGTTTTTTGCGGTGTGAGAACCGAGCTGACGCAGCGAGTCTGATAGGGCCTCTACGGTGGATGAAGCGGGTGATGTGTGGATGAGGGCAGTGGATGAGTGGGTGAAGCCATCACCCACCTGGCAACCATGTGACCTGCTGGTGAACATCGGTAACCCTTGAGGCCAGAAAGGGGTACAGACCTCATTTGAGACTAGAGGATAGAGCAGAGCCGTGTGTGACATTGTGGCGGGAGGACGCAGCCTGATATAGCCTGGCGCGGAGACGTCGCTGTGTAGCCGAGAGTAAAAGTTCCAAGGGGCAGCAATGAAAGCACTTCTAGTAATAGTGAGTCAAAAGTACATGCTTGTGTAATCGCGGGTACAACTGGTGGACAGTGCTATTACATTTGTCTGTCGTCTGGGACTGGAAAAAAGGACTCCTAGTTTGCAACGGAAGGAGAGAAGGCTTTATATATTTAAATGTGTTTTTCCTGTATTAAGGTAATAGTGTAACTTTGTATATATGAGTGATTAAAGAGAGTGCTTTGTTGTGACGGCACAGGAATTTATTATGGGATTATATATATAAAATGCTTTTAAGCATAGAACTTTTATAAGGGCTTTGATTTATTAATATAGTGTTAGTAATAAAGTGAATTGAGAGTAGATGTGTATGTGCAGTTTCTTGGCACGGAATTTTATATGAAGTGAAATGAGGTGGGAAATACCTTAGAATTGTTTGTAGATTTTTGTAAATACTATTTTGTAATTAAAGCCTAGAAAAGCCATATCATTCTTTCACTTCTTCCAGTTCCCAGTTCTAAGTACATGTGTGTAGTGGCATGTAGGGAAGCCACCAGTTGCGCATTGCCGGTGTCGGGGCGATTCCACGCTACCCTCAGTATTAAATACAGGAGGATAATATTCCCGAGATAACTACCATATCGACACCTAGGCAGCGGTGCGACATCTGGTTGCAGCGGTTTGGGATAACAGTGGGATAACATCGCTGCAACCTCTGGTAGCAGCGGTATATTAATTGTTATTCCCAACTTTGAGTAATTAAAGGAAACAACTTAAGGGAACTGGAAGGAAGAAATAGTGAATAGTGAATATTCTTCTTCTTTTTTAATTTGTTCTGTAAATGAGTGATTTTAATTGGGAGGGCGATCTAAACCCACTTGAGGAATTACTTGATTCAGACGATTCTGACTGTTTCTGTTGGTTCTGACTCTGTTTCTGACGATCCTGACACAGAAGACTCTGACGAAATTACTTCAACACCTGTTAACCCTCCCCCTTCGAGCACCACTGGGGAGATATTGCTCAATTATCTCAGCAATTATCCCAGGCCATCTCAGATAATAGTAAGAATCCCATACAACAATTGGGGGCCATGAAATATTTTTGTAGTTCAAAGTTTCGCTCCTCACCGGAATATCCAGGAAAACGATTGGAGCCAGATGTTATGATCTGGTTAAGTGATATAGAGATGAGGACCAATGATACTTCGAAGTGGACTACGAAGGGGAGAATGGAGGTAGCTAGGATGTTTTCACTCGGTCCTGCACAAGAGATTATGGAGATTTTAATCCGGGACTCTAATGATGACTGGGATAGTTTCAAAGGTCACGTGAAGGACCAATATTATACTGAGGAAAGTCTAGAAACGTTACACCGGGAGTTACTTACGGTGAAGCGGAACCCCGGGGAGATTCCACTTCACTACTTCTACAGGTTACAGAGCCTGGGGGATAGGATTGTTACATTACGTGACACTTTTCGGGAATCAGTGGATCTCATCATTGTTAATAATTTTCTGGACATGTTTCCTAAGCAGTATGTTGCACATATTCCACAGAGCAGGTACCGTAACCCAGTAGAGATAGCGAAGGAAGGAATCAAGTGGGCAGAGAAGACGAATTCGCCTCTGTCAGAAGAAAATGTATTGAAAGAAAGAAGACAGGGAACGATTGCTAGTGTGAACCCGAGTGCAGGCAGTGTTAGTGCATCGCCTAGGCCAAAGGTTCAGCCAAACACTGGGGCGAGAAATCGTACGAGTGCGAGTGGCGGCACAGACACTCAGCAGAGTTCACGCGGTGCCACTTCCCGTGATAATAATGATTGCCGTAGGTGTGGGAAGCCAGGGCACTTCACCAAACGGTGTCGTGCGGACAGGCCCCCCCAACGGGGAAAATACGATCATTTGTCACAGGAGCAGAGGAAAAGGATTAAATGTTTTTGTTGCTTCATGACGGGACATCGTGCTGAGCAATGTGCGGTCCGTGTGGATAATCCTGGACAGTCAGTAGCTAGATGCAGGGAATGACAGAGTACTGTGCATAGTACATATCATTGTAACTGGAAAAGGACTAAGTCACCCGAGGAAGAAAAAAAAAAAACCGGACGAATCGGGTTGGGGAACTTAGTCATTGCCACAACGAGTGATGGAGTAGCGAAGTTGGCGGTGGTTAGAGGCATGTGTGGGAGTTTACACTGTGAGATACTTCTGGATACAGGAGCTTGTAAATCTTTGATTAGTCAACAGACCTATGAAATTGCGACAGGACCTGATACTGATCTCCGACCTTATCAAGGCGGTGGGTTGGTGTCCGCTAGCAGTGATGCAATGGACATATTGGGATTGGTGAATTTCCAGGTAGAATTAGGCGATAGGAAATATGATCAGGAATTTGTGGTAGTGAGGGACTTACCCTCAGCCGTTTCCATAATTTTGGGAGTCTATTTCATATTCGCACACAGCCTAAGTATCACTGCCAACCCGCTATGTATAAAAGTCGGAGAAGAGGAACTTGATTTGGTGACCGAGGGAGGGAGTGTTTCTCGTGTAGAGTTCAATCCTTCCTTTGTGATAACTGAGATAGTTCCTTCATCCGAGGAAAATGAGGAAGTGGATTTTGTGACATGTCAGTGTGTCACAAATGGGACAGGCATTCTGGAACCTTACACATATGGAGCAATAACATTAAAGACAGCGTTAAGTGAGTTGGAGGTAGGAATGTTTATGCCAAACACTGGTAGTTCGATTGCGGCAGTGTTGTGGCCCGGCATTGTAAGTCCAGTGGATAATGGGGCAACAGGGGAAGGAACATGTTTTACTGTTGCATATGCGAATTTAATCCCTGACCGGATATTTATAGATGGAGAATTTAAGGTAGGTACTGTATCCCCTTATGAAGAAGTTAGGTGGGGGGAGGAAGTAAGTCCAGAGGGAGATCAGATCACTAGTGTAATGAGTGAGGATAGACTCCGGAAACTGTACACGGAAGTAGATCAGATGACCATTCCTTCAAGCCGAGAAAACGAAGCATTAAAAGGGCTAATAAGGAAACACCCAAGTGTGTTTGCACTTCCCGAGGACCCGCTTACGACCTCACCCTACTTCTATCATCACATATGTGCGGATGGACCGGTAGTAAACCGTAGGCCATACCGTATACCGACAAAGTGGCATGATCAAGTACGTANGCAACTTGAGGATTTACGTAGACAGGGGATTATCAGGCCTTCTCGTTCACCTTATTCTTCGCCACTGGTTCCAGTAGTTAAGAAGGATGGTGGTTTGCGGATCTGCTTAGATTTCAGACATTTAAATAAGCAGATAGTTACAGATCCTTACCCTTTGCCCAATATTGAGCATATTCTTTCACAGTTAGGTGAGAATAAGTACTCCAGTAATTTAGACTTGAAGCAGGGTTACCACCAGATATCTTTGGATGAGGAGTCTAGGCCTCTTACGGCTTTTCCTCACCTGAAGAGCACTGGGAGTATTGCAACCTTCCTTTTGGATTAAAAGATGCGCCAGCTTCTTTCCAGCGTATAATAAATGAAGTCATGATTGGTCTCACGGGAAAGATAACCCATACTTTTTTGGATGACATTATCATTTATGGGAAGACGTTTGATGCTCATGTACATAACCTAGATGAGGTCTTGGGACGTCTTGAAGGGGCAAGGTTAACTATTAAATTGCCAAAGTGTAGTTTCTTCAAACAGGAGGTATCCTTCTTAGGTCATGTCATCACCACTGAGGGATTACGCCCTCAGCCAGAGAAAATCTGTGCAATCCAAGATATTGCGGTTCCTAGTACTTTGAAAGAACTCCAGAGTTACTTGGGGTTAGTGAATTATTATCGCCGGTTTGTAGAAAATTTCTCCCAGATAGCGGCACCACTCACAATACTTACTCGTGGGAAAAGAAATGTGAAGAACACACAACAGCGCGTGGAGTGGAGTGTGGAGGCACACCGTTCGTTTTGTGAGCTTAAATGAAGGTTAGCGGAAGATGTATTGCTAGCTTTTCCTCGTTTTGATAGACCTTTTGTGTTGACTACGGACGCCAGCGGTACAGCGATTGGCGGAGTTTTGCAACAGAAAGATGATCAAGGATTCCTTCGGCCATTGACTTTTTTCAGCTGTGCTCTAAACAAGGCAGAGTTGAACTATGCTACGATAGAGCAGGAAGCGCTGAGCATTGTTTATGGGTTGAAGGTGAACAGACCGCTTATCTTGGGTTATGAGATATTGATTCAGACCGATCATCGACCTCTTACTTGGTTGTTTAATGTAAATGCGGCCTCAGGGAGGATTGCAAGATGGCAAATCCAGGTAGCCGAATATGACATCAAGGTTGAATATTTACCAGGGCAACAGAATGTCGTAGCGGATGCTCTATCCCGGTTGAGAACGACTCAGTCTAGTGATGAAGATGAAGTTGCA